>CAMXCT020000109.1:101070-141070 GCA_947184155.2 Cladocopium goreaui
TGTGGTAAATTCGTCTTCCCATCTCATTACCTGCCACTTCCCATCTTGGACGTCCCGTCTTCTGTGGTAAATTCGTCTTCCCATCTCATTACCTGCCACTTCCCATCTTGGACGTCCCGTCTCCTGTGGTAAATTCGTCTTCCCATCTCATTACCTGCCACTTCCCATCTTGGACGTCCCGTCTCCTGTGGTAAATTCGTCTTCCCATCTCATTACCTGCCACTTCCCATCTTGGACGTCCCGTCTTCTGTGGTAAATTCGTCTTCCCATCTCATTACCTGCCACTTCCCATCTTGGACGTCCCGTCTCCTGTGGTAAATTCGTCTTCCCATCTCATTACCTGCTACTTCCCATTTTGGACGTCCCGTCTCCTGTGGTAAATTCGTCTTCCCATCTCATTACCTGCCACTTCCCATCTTGGACGTCCCGTCTTCTGTGGTAAATTCGTCTTCCCATCTCATTACCTGCCACTTCCCATCTTGGACGTCCCGTTTCCTGTGGTAAATTCGTCTTCCCATCTCATTACCTGCCACTTCCCATCTTGGACGTCCCGTTTCCTGTGGTAAATTCATCTTCCCATCTCATTACCTGCCACTTCCCATCTTGGACGTCCCGTCTCCTGTGGTAAATTCGTCTTCCCATCTCATTACCTGCCACTTCCCATCTTGGACGTGTGTGTTTTCCTGGAAGTCCTAAGATTCTTGTCAAATTTGATCAAATATTCCCATGTCATCTGTCAAAAAAATGGAAAAATACCTGCCCGTTAGGCCGGCGCATAACTCCCATGTCATGTGTAATTTTTAAAAACATAGCAAAACTGATAATTACAGAAGTCGCGTGTCATCTGCGCCTACTTTAATTCGATTTATAGAAAAACTAAGCCCTGAAAAGCCCAGGTCCTAAACATGAAATGCCTGCAAAGACAATTTGTAAAAAAAAAATCAGACTTTGAAAACATGCTGTATGCATCTTGGTAAGTGCAAATATGTGGATGGCTGGGACCACGAAAAAACATTCATATTTTGGCGATTTGTTTTTGAAAAAGCCAATCTAAATTAGAATCTAAAATTGTCTGAACCCACCTGAACTTCTCTGAAACCTCCTAAGTTTAAATTTAATTTGAACTATATTTGAAAGTTGACAGTAAAAAGGGCGCTAGTTCAAATCAACTGAGAAGTTCACTTCCTGAAAAGGAAGCTGCTGGAAATGGTGAGCCTGAAAAGGCATGAACTGATAATTTCAGATCCTGAAAGGGATATGCCTGAAAAAGGCATGAAATCAAAAGTTCGCTTCCCGATGATATTTATCTAAAAAGATATCAAATGAAAAAATGATCCACAGCCCAAGAAACAAAATCGTAGAAAGTAAGACACGGCAGATTAGGCGTACCATATATCTTTTTAAAGATGTGGATGTAGATGAATTCTGTTTCATGTTGCTTCAAAGAAGTGGATGTGGATAAGTTATTTTTCATATGTTTTCTAGATGTTTGTCCCGTTGGACTTGGATAAAAATTCAGATTTCTCTGAGCTGTATCTGAGCTATATCTGAATTATATGTGAGTTTCTGCTGAGCCATATCTGACCTATACAGTATCTGAACTGAAAATCGGAACCCGGTTTTTAGAAATATATCTGAATCTGGAGTATATCTGAACTATATCTGAAGTGTAAATCTGAGCTATATCTGAACTATATGTGAACTATACCTGATCTTTGTCTGAACTACATCTGAACTATTCTGAAATATATCTGCAAAAAAATGATCCGAACTAAATATCGGAACTATACAAATATATGAACCGTATATCTGAGCTATCTACCCGAACTAAATATATCTGAAGTATATCTGAAATATAGATGAATTGTATGTGAACTATATATCTGAACTATATCTGACCTGTATCTCACCTACATCTGAACTCATCTGAACTTACCCAGGTTTAGTTTTAAATCCAAATGTGAATTTTCCAGGTTAAATTTTATTCGGAATCATTGTTTTTTCTGAATTTATCTGAGCTTTTCCAGGCGCAAATCTGAATTCAAACCGAAATACTTCTGAACATTCTTGCAAATCAAAAAGGCAGGCTTAAACGAAAGAGCCAATCCGAAACCAAGTGGGCCATTACCGTAAAGCGTAGAAAAGTTAACTGAAGGTCAAATTTGAATTCAAATCTAAACCTGGCTCAGGCAAATTCAGAAAAAAACATCTGGAAGTTTTAAATTTGACTCTGAATCTAGACCTGGAAGAGTTCAGACAAGTTTAGAAAAAATCAGACGAGATTTGGACTCAGATTTGCACCTGGAAAAGGTCAGGTAAATTCAGAAAAGTTCAGTTGAAATCTAACTTGAAAAAGTTCAAATAAGTTGGAGAAATAAACCTGGATAAGTTCAGATGAGCTCAGACATAGTTCCGATACCGCGCAGATATCTGAACTAGAGAGCTCAGACATAGAGTTCATACATATAGTTCAGATATATAGTTGATATATATTTCAAATATAGTTCAGATAAAAATCAGATATAGATCAGACATGTTTCAGATATAGCTTACATACATATAGTTCAGAGACGTTTGTTTTTTTTGCGCCCCTGACAGGACAAACATCTGGAAAACATAGGAAACATAATAATTCATCCACATCCACACCTTTAAAAAGAAATATGATACGCCTAATCTGCCGTTTCGTACTTTCTACGATTTTGTTTTTTGCCTTGTGGATCATGTTTTCACTTGTTACCTTTTTGGATAAATATCATCGGGAAGCGAACTTTTGATTTCATGCCTTTTTCAGGCATATCCCTTTCAGGATCTGAAATTATCAGTTCATGCCTTTTCAGGCTCACCATTTCCAGCAGCTTCCTTTTCAGGAAGTGAACTTCTCAGTTGATTTGAACTAGCGCCCTTTTTACTGTCAACTTTCAAATATAGTTCAAATTAAATTTAAACTTAGGAGGTTTCAGAGAAGTTCAGGTGGGTTCAGACAATTTTAGATTCTAATTTCCACATCTCTTTCTCTCTCTCTCTCTCTCTCTCTTTCTCTCTCTGCATCGCCTTCAGATCAAGTCTGCCTGGGCCTAACTGTGGGGCGAGGCGCAGGCAGGTTTATTTGCACTGCCAAATTCACGTGAAACACTACCGGTGGCAACTACCCAAGCAGCAGATATGATAGCAGCTTTGATTCAAAAGGACAAGGAGAAATTTCCAGAATAAGATGTTTGTCAGCAGCCCATTGCAATGTAGTGGCAAGACTCGGTAGGTCTCATTGTACAAACTGGTTTCTGGAGCCATGTCATGAAGCAGGGTGAGTCGAACATGAAAGGTGCTAAGGCGCTCCCAAGTTCGGTAGGCTTGTTCAATCGCAAAGACGAAAGAATCCGCGCAGCAATCGCCGGGGACAAGAAGAGTCCGTCATCGCTTCTGTCCAATTCAGCAAGAAGCCAGCCAGAGGAAGCAGAACCCCACAAACCCGCCAATAGCTGCTGGCCAGTGAAAGCTCCTTGAATGGCACGATATTCCGGGAGACCGTGATCAGCAAAGACTTTGTGAACGTTCATAGCCGCGAGGCATGGCTTGCACAGAATGGGAAGCGAGCCAGTCATCTTGCAATGTAAGCCAGCGAGCTCGATCATAGGCGACATCAACACCAACGCCACGGGCACGGAGCCAACGGAGAAGAGCGCGGTGCCCTGAATTGTTGGGGCCGTTGTCGCCGAAGGCCGCGATGAAGGACTTCCCCATGACGTAGATCCAGCAATGTGTTACGGATAGGACAATTGATGACAATTGTAAGGCTTTCGCAAGACATGCCCAACCCATTGCCATATGCTTTGGAGAAGGAGAACGTCCCAAAGGGTGCAGACCCGAACCCACAGTTTGACACGCCGCCAATGCCGGATAACTTGGAGGCAAATGAAGGCAATCAACCCGGTGCCAGCTAAACATGCTAAACTGGAACCGGGCGCGCAAGGTCCACATGAGAGTGACATGGTGGACACTCTGCCGGAGGTGTTGAAGGGGCGCGGGGATGCCTAGAGACCAGCGGCTGGATGTGACAAGGCTGTCAAACAGCCGGAGTTTGGAGAGCAGTTGTGAGCGGTTGGAGAGGGGAGATGACCATCCACATATTTGTACTTAAAATGCATTTGATGTTTTTACAGTCCTTGCAGGCATTTCAAGTTTAGGACCTGGACTTTGCAGGGCTTAGTTTTCTATAAATCGAATTATGTGTTTCTTATTTTTCAAATGCATCCTTTTCATTATGTCTTAGCAGGCGTTTCGTTCAAACGTCCTGGACTTTTCAGGACTTACTTTCAATTTTTATGTCTTATTTCTTCAAATATCCTTTTTCAGGACTTAAACTTTTCGGCTCATGCCTTTTCACGCTTTTCAGGAATCTCCACGCCTGCCGCTTTGGCAAGCCTACTTTTTGTCCTTCCGGAGCCACAAAACATTGGAAAACACACACTGTGTTTTGCGACTTTTCTACTTTTGCGCGCACTTTGATCTTCTTTCTTCTTGCTCTCTCTTCTGTGACTCTTCCCGCAACTGTTGCTGCATCTGTCCATAATTCGGAAGTTTGGCTTCCAAACTTCCTTCGATAAATCGATAAAAGACAAAGCCATATGAAAACTATACGAAAGGGGAAACTGTACGAAAGCTGTACGAAGGTATGCTGTGAGCTGCTCAGCTTGAAGGTCCTTGACTCACCAAAGCGGGTCTCGATGCTGATGATCGCTTGAGTTTGCGCAAGTACTCAGGGTCCACGCTATCCTTGGCAAAGGTTTCCACGATTCCAACACTGGAGAGACGGGACAGCTATGTGAAGCTATGTGAAGCTATGGGCTGCAATAACTCAGCAGGTGTCACTGCATACCAATACAAATATGCAATAGGTTGCAATAAAAAGAATAATCAATGAAAAATGAATGGAAATCAAAAGTCAACATATTATAAAATATTGCACTCCAAAAGTAGAAACATTGTGCATGGTTGATTTAGAAGGTCTTAAGAGTGTGCATCGAGGTTTCTCCTTTTTTGAAAGTCTGCATAAACTGTGCATAAACTGTGTATACACTCGCTCTCTCTTCAGCTCCGCTCGTCCGTCAAGCCGTCAAGTCGTCAAGTCGTCAAGTCGTCAAGTCGTCAAGGCGCTGCTTCGGAGGTGGGTTTGGGGAGCTCAGGACCTTCACCGGTCAAGAGGTTCACGAGTTCGTCCTCGCGTTTCTTCTTCTCGAGCCATTCTTTGATGCGCTCCACCTCGCAATGCAGGCCATGGACTTTTCAAGACAGTCAAGTGAAGCCAACTATAAGACATTAGACATTAGACATTCGACTAGAAGTAACCGTTGACTAAGTTTAAGTTACAGAAGTCATCAAAGAGAAGTTGAACTTAAAGCAAAATTACTAACAAAATCCTGTTCGTTTGGTTTCAAAAACAACTTCTAGTTACTAAATCTAAAAGAGTTTTACTAAAACAGTTTTACCTGTGTGCTGTTACTGGCTGTTACGAACACTTCTAAATTCCGAAGAAAGAGCCGAAGTTACGGACACTTCGCCGATTCAGCACAATGTTAACACAATGTTAACACACATTTTTTCCATTCACTCGCTTCTGAGTCTAGCTCGTGCGACGTTGCATCGAATTGCTCAGCCTTGAAAATCCGGGAGAAATTTCCCTGAAAGACTGGCATTGCATGCTTTCATGTACAATGAATTCAGCCAAACACTCTCAGAAGCAGAGAGGTCGGCAGCTGTGCAAGTGCCAAATTGGGAGATCTTGTATTTAAGACTTTCCAAGGTGGCAAGCACTAGCGTCCTACACAATCCAACTGGGTACTCTTTGGCCGCAGCCGTTCGGAAAGAGCCGTCGTCAGTGCGTCCACGAAGAGGATTGCAAGGACGAAGCGCCAGCGGATCGCGATTGGTTTGCAGCACCTGATGCACGATATGAGGTGGACCCATATTCAGCGCACGGAGCGTTGTAGGCTTAACGCCTACCGCTCCATAATGCCATTGTTCTATCCGATGCTGCCAGGCGTCGGGGAGCTTCATGACCCACTCACGATGGCACTGTGTGCGCCATACAGATGCTCGTTCTTCATCCTGGTGTTCGGCGGGATGCTCCATCAAGGAGCAAGCACCTGCCAGCACAAGAGAGACCTCGGCAATGATGGAGTGCATAAATAATCGTGAGCCTATCAATGTTTGAAAAAGCTCACGATTGGATCGACCCTCAAGCAGCCATGGACACATAGCCGACCGTAAAGGACGCGGATGGCGACAACCTTCCAGTTCAAGATGTCTAGCTGCGCTGAACGTTTCACAGGGCGGGCCTGTAAGGCCTGCTGCAAACCATCGCTTGCGGATGATGGCAAGCAACCTTGCAAACACAGGCCCTCGATCCAGATTGCCCAGGTCCGCATCAATTGCTGTGTCAACCGAAAGGATGCGAACTGTATATCCCGGCAAAACCCCTGTGCAGCATTCACTCCAAAAGTGACAATCGCCTCGGCGTCTCCGTCCACTAAAGAGGTGCAACACCCAAATGATTGGTTTCCCGTCCTCCCAGGTGATTGGCACAGGAAGGGGATCTGGCACGTGCGTGATAGGGCTTAGAATATGCTGCAAAGAAGCATGTTGATTCTGAACTGGGTGTAAAAGAGGCTCTAGGCTACGCGGCTGAAATGCGGATGTATCGGCTGCTGCATCATCTCGTGGTTGATACGCAGTAGTAATACGCAAATGCCAAGCCAAGAGCTTGCCAATGGGGGATTCAAAAACGATCTCCTGAATCTCCTTCTTCACCCTCTGAAAAACCGTTGGGGTTAAATGCAAAAACCGTCGATAACAGAGGGACAGGCGACACCACAAGAATAAAGCCCATTCATCCGCTGCATTCAGAGCCATTGATGTTAAATCAAATATCAACTGATCAACATTCAAACTCCCATCTGGCTTCCAAGAGCGGAGGACGGCATCTGCACGTGCCCAGACAGAGTATTTCACATCGTCTGGAAGGTCATGAGGAAATCCTTCTTCGGTCCATGCCCTTTGCAAAGCTGCCTCTGCATGTTCACGGGTCAAAAGCTGCAGATCAACAGGTGCAAGCTGTGGCATAGGAACTGTCTGTGCTGGAAGGCGCAAGAACCCTCGCAAATCAATGGGAACCTCAATGTGACAAGCTTCACGAAGAGGAGCATAACGCCAAGTCAGTTGTGCAAAACAACCATCTGGTGTACTGCGTGAGGGTCGTAAATGTTGCTGTAGCCGAGCAGCTGACCAAAAACATTTGTGGCACGCCAAACACGTATCTGAGAAGACAAACTGCCGTTCTTCAGAAACGAGTTGATGGGCTGTCCACATGTGTGCCAGAAGTTTTTGTTTCGTGTCAAACTGTGCCTCACACCAATCGCATGAAAACACCGTATCAGTTGGGATCTGCGAAAGTGTAGGGGATGTCTCAAATGCAACACCTCCATGTTGCAAAGCCTCTTTCAATTGCTTATGCAAGGCAACTATGTCGCCTACCACATGAAATTGCAACACGCATCGTTTGAACAAACGTCGAACAAAAGAAGGGCCGGTGGAACAATGGGCCCCCAACCACGTCCAAACCTGTTCAACGGAAGCAGTGGCAAGATCAGCGGGACAAAAATTTGAATCCATAGAAGCAAGCCATGTAAGCGCTTGTCGCAGTGCTGCGAACCATCCCTGCGGGAGATGAGCAACTGAGGTCATAAAATCATGAAGGAGTTGGGGGCCATTGGCTGCACACTGAAAGGCGTAGAGGAGCCTGGCTTTCACCAATCGCAGGGCCAGAGGTGGTAATTTCCAGGCACATTGAAGGGCAAAGTCGGTGTGTTGGTCCTCCGTCCAACATCCATCATTGATAATCATTCGTTGCCAACCCATGATACAGGAATGTAACCCTTGAAAGGATCGATGTGGCAACAAATCCCAATTTCCTGAGCCGTGCAAAAGTACCGGTATAATGAGACTTTCAAAAAGCTTCAATCTGGTGCCAATGCTAACATGTCGATTCTTCAGGATGGGCTTACCAACCTGACGAAAAGCTTGAATGGCCCGGCGTTTGCGATGGGAAATCTCCTTTTGAAGTGTACAATCTGCAGCAAAGACAGTGCCTAAGTGCTCATAAGACGCAACACATCGCAAATGCATGCTGAGATTGGGTACGGCCAATTGTCCAAGGCGTTCAACAAACAGTGATTGGCGATGGGCAGGTGCCGCAGCAGATCGAAATGAAAGGACGACTTCTGTTTTCTTGGCTTTGAAATTGAGTTCCAGTCCATAAGTTAAGAAAACTTCATGGGTGGTGTGGGCAACTTGAGCTACAGAGGTTTCCAAAGTGTCACAATGAGGAGCCACTATGGGTATCGCAACGTCATCCACCCAAGCAATGGGTGGTGCCCACAGACCGAGCGCTGTGAATCCACACTGCATGGCAGGCATCTCTTGCAACCTTGAATGCAAATCACGAAGTACATGTACCATAACTGCATTAAATGCAATGTCTGCAAGTGGACTGCCAGGCCGGCTTCCACGCGAAGTGCAAAAAGTGGCATCAGTGCCCGACAAGCCAAACCACGTAAACACATGCGCATCCTGGAGGAGCCGACGGTCAGCCAAGGGAACGTCATGATGAAACTGTGCTGAAGTCCGTTCAATTTCAGTGCGCAGCTGCTCAAGGTTGCATCCTATCTCTTCAAGAAGTTTCTGAAGATGCACCGGCAATTCATGACAAGAGCCAAACAAAATCTGTCGAATCATGCTATGAAATGCACTTTTCACGTCCAAGAAAAGGACTGCAGAGGGAAGCTGACAGTCGCGTGCTTTTGCATGAAAGGATCTAAGATAATGAGTGGCGAACAGTGTTGAGCAGCCTGGGAAGCCACCTAACTGAAGAGGCATTTTCCAACTCAAAAGGGTGGAAAGAAAACGTTGTCTCAAAAGAGAGTGGGCCAGTTTGCCCACAACATCAATGATCATGATGCCGCGCATGTTGGCCACCTCTCTACTCTGTGATTTTTTTGCGATAGGGCAGAGCAATCCGCCCTTAAATTGAATTGGCTCGGCTCCTAAGAGCCACATTTTCATGATCAGCTGCAACAATGACTCTGAGATATCTGGCCCAGCTGTACGCAGGCAACCAGGGGATATACCGTCTATACCTGGTGCTTTGTGTGCCGACAGGCGCTGCAAAGTGTTCTCAACGTCGAGACGAGAGGGCATTTGCTGGAGCGATAACTCAAGAGGTTGTTCTACAAGTTGTTGTTGCTGGTAAGCGTGGCACTGAGCTAGCAAGCGTGCATAATCAGTCTCACAACCTGCCTCTAGATGACAAAAATGTGTGGCCTGCTGTTCAACTGATGGGCCAGGGCAACGGATGTTGCTTTTGCGCTTGTTTTTGGCACGGGGAAGCAGAGGTTTAATGGCGTCCCAAATGCGGTGAAAACCTTGGGAAGCTACACTGCCAGTTTGTTCAGCAAGGTCATCGAAGAACCGTCGATCGTCTGCGCGCACTGCGTGACACACACGTAAAGAGGCTATGCGATACTTCTCTGCCGAAACTGCAAGCTCAAAGTCAGCACGAAAGGTGCTAACTGGCAAATTGGTTGGCTTCGAGTCACGCTTTTTCCAACAACTAAAACACAATTGCAAGCGAACAGTTCTGGCGGCTGCTTTGGCACGTTGCAGATGACGAAACATGCTCTTTTTCCGTTGAATCAGAGCACAAGTCTCATCAGTAAGGTGCTTCTTGCGCATGTGTCGTCTGGGATTGCGACCAAAGTATTGCTTCAAATCTGCTTGGAGGTAAGACGCATGAGTGTGAACGTCACTGTTCCATGTGATGGGTTGATGCTGATGAGCCGCAGGTGCATCACATTGATCCGAAACAGGGGATCGAGCTGTCATCATCCACGTCAGCACAAACACATGAATGGTCTGGTCTGGCAAGCGAAAGGTCGATGTCATCTGCCACCCACGTGCACACGCCATCCGAGCGCAGATTGTCAGAGAGGGCAATGTAATCGATGCGTCCTTGAGCGCCTTCCGCGTGTGTCCATGTAGCATGGGATCCAGTGTGAGCATCTTCAAATGTCTGAGGAACATATAAGCCATGTTGAATGAGCCATTCGTGAAAGACAGCACCTCTCATACTCTCAGCTTCAGCGCCAAAAGCTCCCACTGAGTTGGAAACTACAGAGCCTAAGCGGCCATTGGAGTCACATAGCACAACCCAGGTCCACGAGGTGTAGCCATTGGGAATCAAATTGCTCGTCTGGGCCCACCAACGTTGGAGTTCCATTTCATCATCACTACATGGAGCATGAAGAACAAGAAAAAGGAGCGAAAGCTGGGGATGTCGCAAATGGACAATAAGGCGCCTATCATCACCATACACGATACGCAAATGTTCATGGGACACATTCAAGACCCTGTTGGTCATGGTGATCTTGTTCGCAATCCAAAATTGGACACCTCCATGTCCTCGAGCAGTGGCACTGGAGGAAAGGACGTGGAATGACTCAAAGGACTGATGACCAGAATGGCCACACCTCGTTTCCTGAAGACCGATGCAATGTATTCCGGCCGACAAAAACTGCATGGCCAACTGTTCGGCTCGTGCCCCAAGAAAGGATCCACCATGATCTTGTTGAGGATACAAGGTAAGAACATTAGCTGTGGCAAAGCGTAGACAGATCTGCTCGGCTTGCAGGTGTGCGCCTTGATGTTTGACACGTCTTCGTTCAAATGGTTGGGCTTGGAAATCAGGCATGTGCTCAAGAGGGGCAGCCGCATTGAACCTCCACTGATGGTTGTGCAAGACTGGCGCATCACCATCCCCTCGAGCTGACTTTTCATAGAGCCATAGCCATGAAAGTGCACATTGGTCGGGCCCTTCATGCAAACAACATTGGAGAAGCTCAGCAAGGTCTGTGGTGACGTGGCCTGAAATCAGAGCGCTTGACGCAACTGTGTCTGCTAAGTCGTTCCAGGGATGATCAGAATGCCCCTTCACATGAGCCCAGCTGACATGGCAAAACGAAAGTTGCTCTAGCCAGAGAGTCAGAGCACGGGCAACAATGGTCAAATCACTATTGAGAGTGGAAGCGCAACGTCCCTGAGCAGCTTGTCCAGCATAAACGTTGTCATACATCAAGGACATCGGCGTGGACGAAAAACACAGGGCCACAACAAGGTAGCATGCCCAGTGAACGGCTAAGATCACAGCCGATGCTTCTGCTCGAGGGGCGGAGGCAGTTGTTGCGCACCATGACGTCAAATAGCCACCAAAACGGTTTCCATGTTGAGTTTGAACTATCAGAACTACTCCTGCAGCTGCCAAACTACGTGCACTGTTGAAGGCACCATCAGTGTAGAATTCAAAGGCGAGCGGATACTCAAAGGTCCAGAAGGGTGTTGCCTGCAGAGCATCGGCCGTCACTTGGGTACATTTCGTCGTCTGTAGGTCAAAGCAAACTTGCGGAGCTGGAAAAGTTGTGAGCCTTTGCCTCAAATCTGCAATGCTTTGACAGTTAATGACTGTCCATACAGGAGAAGGGAGTAAATTGGCAAGCTGTATCACTTCACCATTCTGCATGACTGGTTGATCAGGTACACCACTTGAATCTACAATGGGCAACTTCCGATGCAGCGGGCGGCGTTGTAGCAAGTTGGTCTCGTCTGTCTCTGAACGAGGATGTAAGTCCTCGCGGACAGGGACCTCAACATCAATGTCGATCACAATGTTGTCACCATTCTCAAGGCGATAGGAGGCATCGCGAAGAAATTCTCGAGGCCCTATGCCGACATGAAAGTTGAAGCTGCGCAAGTGTGATGGTACAGGAAGGATGTCAACAATGGAAGGAGCTGTTTGGCGCTCATGGATGCATACCGCTGAGTAATGAATATCATCCTGATAACCAAGGTGAGCAACTCCTGACAGAAGAACAACCACGTGATCTCTGCGTGGTTCTTGTACTATGAGCACATGGCCAATCAAATTCTGCGTTGGCGGGTTTTGTGGTGTGGGGTCAACCCAATACAGCTCTGTACGAAGTCGCATATCCAGACGATCGCGCCATGCTTCCATGAGTGTGCGTTGCCATGCAGAGATGTCAGATCTCAGGCGCACAGTGCGATGAGGTTGGCACCGTGGCTGTCGATGGCAGTTCACATACCATGCTGCGACGTATGCGACTGGACCTTCATCTTCACGTTCCGTAGTGGCGAAAGAGTCAAAAGTGCGTTGAAGTGTTTGAAGCCAACTGGGAGCAGAAATCATGTACTCAATACGAGGACTAGGAGGTGCGTCACCAATCATAGCTCTCAACCGTTGTCGTAAATCATCACTATCGCTAGCAAGAGGATCGGCAGGAGCATCCAAAGGGCGTCGATGAATCAAAAAACGAAATGCATGGCCGTGCCGTGCAAATGCTCTTTCATGAGGATGAAACTGCCGTGTGCCAAACCACAAGGACCAAACGTTGGCTGGGCGATCTGGTGGACAGTCTTCACCAGCTTGGATCATTGTGGTTACTGACTGAAGATCAATGCGGTCGCCCATAACCAAAGCATGAGAATGCGCTCTTCCTTGGTCATAGTCACTGTCATAAACAGAGATAAGAACTGAGCGTTGAAAGGCAGCTGCTCTTTGAACTATCATCATCTGACCAATAGTCTGCTCAGCACGATCATCTGGGGGTGGATAGATCAAAAAACACTCAATAGGTTCGTCAGATCTGATTCGATCCCTCCAGAGGAGCTTGAGCTGTGCCTCCCAATTTTCGTAATCATCTGCAAAAACTGCTATACGGGAATTATAACAGCGTTGAAATGAATCATGATCAGTGTACCACGTCTCCAAGCGACCCAAAATCTCTGCACCACCTGGCCCCAGGACGGCCAATCTCGTCCAAAGTTCATGAACATCTTGCACCCACGGTGCATATGTATCAATGTCCGGCGCAGCAACATTTTGATCTTGAATGGCATCAGCTGTTTCCTGCAAAACTCTGACCGCACGAAGAAATGCCTCTGTGAAACTCATCTGATCAATATGCTGTCGGTGAACTAACTGCAAATGCGGAGACGATGCGTAGTGTACAACCTGCATGTCAGTTCCATTGCGACTATCACGGCAGAAATCTTCGGTCTGAGATGGCCGTGCATGTTTCCGAGCGCAAGAATTATGAGATGCCACAACAGCTGTCTGCATCAATGACAAATCGTCAGGGGAAGAGAAACCAAGCTGATGCCTCAATTCATCAGAGGGTACAAGGCTTGGGGAATAACCTGAGTGTGAAGAGGCAACAGAGGAGTGTTGTGCATCATCACTATGTCGGTAAAATTGCAGCAGTCGTTGAGTGGACCAACCACATGTTTCAGGTGGGGGAATCACGACCTTGACATAATCACCTGGTCGAACTGGGAACCGAGGGTTGCCAAGAGTGACAACTGCTTGACGATTGCGATACAGAAGGCAACGCTGCCCTTCCAACTGACAATAAGTGGCAACATCAACAGTCTGAAAAACGCTACGTCTATCTGCAATCTGAGGGAATGCATACACGGCTCGATCAACTACCGGTGCAGTGTGATAATGAGCTTCGTGTGCATTGGCATGAATCTCTAGATCTGCAAGCGCTAAAACACGTGGTTCACCTGGGTCGAGGTCACCGGCAATATGTGCAATCAGAGGAACAACATCATTTGGGAGGTCAGACAAAGGGGAGGCAATATCAATGAGGCTTAGTAAGTCATCATTGTTGATATGCAGGAGTAGTGCAGCTTCATGCATCATCAAATGGTAGTCGGACCAGTCAATGCGCCCAAAAACTGGGGGATCATCCAAATGATAAATGCAGACTCGTTGTGAGATGTGGGATGAGGAGCTCACAGAAGAGTGGTCGTCAGGAACATGCACCTCTGGAGCATCACCAATCCCTGCATGATTTTGTGCTTGATGAATCGGAACGTTAACAAGCAGAGCATCCAAAGGAGTGTCGTGGAACGTCAACCTAGCATGGTCATCAGGTTCACGACGACACGCCATCTGCGGGACGTTCAATTGCATAAATGAAACAGAATCTATATCAATGCCACAGGCTTTCGAGATCAACACTACCGTAGAACGTGGATCATCATGAAAGTCCAGGGATGATTTCTGATATGCGAGGGTGTGAGGCTCTAATGCCCAAGGTTTGGTGTGCCAACCAAAGAGGGAATCTTCCGGCAGAGACACAGAGAACCTACTGTGCGTGTCCTCATGGTCAATGACAAGATGAACATCATCTGCAAACTGAACATGGCGTTGACGTCTGTGCGTTTTGCCAACATGAAATGTTTCAGCTGTCAGAGCCGCAGAGGTCCCTACCTCATAGGCCAATTGGATGGCATTGTTCAAAGCAGTCCATGGTGCTTTGAAATCTGGTTCATCAACAATAGAGTGCTGCCAGTTCATCACAGCTATATCAGCTGGTGAAGGGGTTGGCCCACAGCAACAGTACGCATTTGTCACTTGTTGCCGGGCACCCCAAAAGGCTGCATGGATGGAAGCGCAGAGCCGGAGAGATCGCCAACCTCGTCGTCGGTGGGATCTGGGGCCTTGCGTTGTCGTTTGGCTTTTTGCTCTTCGAGCTCTGCCTTCTCTGTCAAATCTTGAAGACTGGTCACCACAGTCGTCAGGCCTTCGTGGATGCGCTTGGAGTTTTCGAGCTGCAGGTTCATCTCTGAATCTTGCGGCTCCTTGTCGTCGTCGGAGATGGTCTCGGTGTCGTTCTCCTTCAACGATGCCGATTGCTCGTGGAAGTTGCGCTTTGCCGCCGCCAGAGCTTCGAGGGCATTGTCCAAATTCTCCTGCATCGCCTGCGCTTGCGTTTGGAACATCGTGGTGTATTCCTGCCATGTGGTCACACTTTGTTGCAGGAAAATTCTCCAGTCTGTCATCAATTTCACCCTGGCAGAGGTAGCGGCTGAAACTGCCTTTTTGGCTTTCTTGACTTTGTCCACAGCTCGGTGCAACCCTTTGGTTGTCAACTCTTCTTCTCGAGCTGTATTCTTTTTCACTTCTTCCTGTAGCCCAGCTGGAAGAGACTCTTCCGGAGCCTTCTTCAATTCTCGCAGCAATGATCTCAGACGAACTTCGGCATCTGAAGGGGCTGCCGGTGAGGGGGCATACAATGAAGTGTCTTGTGCTACCATCTGCGGGCCCCATATACCATCTTGTGGTTGGGCTGCTTGGGGTGCAATTGCATTTCCATAACCCTGAGGAGCAGGTACAATGATAGGTGGAGGTGGCGGAGGGGCTAACACAGGGCTCACACCGGAGCCTTTCATAGAGGTCTGCCCTTTGCCATCGCCCTTGTGCATCATGGGAGCAGGAGCTGGTAGTGGAGCTTGCTGTACTGGTGCAGAATGCTGTTGATGCTGCCCATTGTTGCCACCACGGTATCGCCTCGATCTTTGTCGAGGACTGCGTCCTGATCCATGACCTCGACCATGTCCTGCATTTTGACCCCAATCTGTTTGAGAATGTTGAGGTTGTTGATAATTCCATGGCACCGCAGCCTGCGAATCTTGATAAGCTCGAGGCACCGACTTCGGTCTTTGACCTTCCCCAGGAACGAAGTTGGGATCGTAGCACTGCTGCCAATGACCACCGCACCATGCGCATCTTGGCATCTGACCTTTCAGGGTCTTGAGGCATGCGCGGCATCTCCATGGCGGAGCTTTCAAAGACGCCATCTCTTTCTGAATACGTCGAAGAAAAAGAGGATCTTTGCTGTGATGTGCAGACAGGATAGTGTGAATCCTTGCCAGCTGTTTCACAGTCAAACGCTGAAAGCCCTTGGTGTGCAGGAACCACTGTAAGCCTGTAAGCGTGCTTTGGCACGGGCACGTCTTTGGGATCTTCTCTGGGAAGTGGAAGTCGTTGTTCACCTTACCCAGAATCAAAACGAAGAACAAGTAGATCAAAATTGCCTGGCACATACACCGTAAGGTCCAAGACGAGGATCCAGTGCAGCACGAGGTGATCACCAGACAATCCTGGGAGAGCACAATGCAACCACAGCCGCGGAGCAAGTCGACGACAGCTTAGGCACAAAGGCTGTAAATGTACCAGCGCACAGCAGTTCAGTACAACCCGGGATTAACGAGCCGAGACTCGCGAAAGGTCCGTAGCACACAGGACCCGCGGGGACAGCACGTTCCCCCGCTAAGGTTATGGCCAACGGAGAACGAATACCCTACCCCTGGGCACGAATAGGGGACGGGGCCAAAACCTTGTTAACACACAATGTTTTTAAAAATAAGGTTAAACTATGTTAAAATATAACGTTAAGATAGTAATGTTTTTTTCATTCTGCAGCTGATGGGTCTGTTCGCCCGTGCTGTCATGCACTGTGCTGGCAGCCGACTCACCGTTGTGGTTGGTAGTCGGGTAAAAACTCGCTGACAAAATTGGTGTTGGACAGATGTTCCACCAAAGTGAGCCACTGGATGTCCCGCTCTCCGAGCTGGGACATTGGCCGCACGACGATGCCTTCGGCTCGTCGCCGCTTGGCTAGTCCTTGGAAAAGAGTTGTGACCAGCGCCCTACACAACCCTTCCGGGTATTCTTTCGCGCATGCCGTGCGAAATTGACCTGTCTCTACATCTCGGCCGCTCAGATGCTTCTCAGGCTTCGCGAGACCCTGCAAGGCTTGTCCATGAAGAACCGCAGCAGAAGCCGGTAGCCCCATTGCCCTGATCAAAGTCGGTTTGACTGCTTTGGAGCCATACTTCCATTGCTGAATGTGAATTCGCTGATGGCCCGGTGCTGCATGACAAAGTCGATATTGAACAGGGGTTCGCCAGATGCTAGCATAATCCTGGCACTCAGGGATATCTGGATGTTCCAGCAGGGAGGCACCACCACGCAAAACCACTGTGATCTCAATCTTGAAGTTGGAGAGCATCAAGGCACTTCCGGTCGCCAATTGGCAGAGTTCTCGGTGCGTGAGATACTCCAGCCCCCAAGCGCGTTGCGCCGATCTAAGAGGTCGTGGCCAACGTTCATGGGAGTCTGGAGGAGGCTGAAGATGGCGAGCAGCACTCCAGGTTTCACAGGGTGGGCCTGCGAGATTGCCTGCTACGACACCTGCCTGCGCGATGCGGTGTAGCGACTCCAGCCCAGGGCCATTCAATAGATCACAGTGTGTTCCACCCACTGCCGTGTCTAAAGAAAGCATAATGACCTCGAAGTTAGGGAAGTACTGCTCAATCAAACGCTTCGCCCAATAGTGGCAGTCACCTTCACGACGACGACCAGAAAATAAGTGGAAAATGAGCAGCGCTTTTCGCCCATCTGGCAACTCGCATACTGGTACACCTTGCTGCTTGGGCCAATGTAAAACCTCAGGGTCAACAACCTGGCCTAGAAGAGCATGACTGTGGTCATACGCGTTGCGAGTTGATTCCAGCGGCAAATGTGCTCGTTGATCACGGGTCGAAGTCGGGATTTCTGGTAGCGGAGCAGCAGGTGGAGCAGCTCTATGAAGTTGCTCTAATCGATCGACTAACTTGGCAACAGGAAGCTCGTAGAGCAGGTCCAAATACTGTGTCTCACTGGATATCTTCTGGTCGACCTCCTCGATCTCGTCAAGCAGATCATAAAGCCTGGTTCGTCCCCAAAGGGCAAAAGCCCAAATGGCTTGCGCATGTCGAACCGGGTCAGTGTTGTAGATCTCCACAGTCTTGCACCATCTCCATGAGAGATCTTGCGTGTCATCTGCACACCATTGCCTCGTAGTGGCAGAAATGGCCTCCAGCACCTCATGGCATAGTTCATCTGAGAGGTCTTCTGGAAAGCCTTGCTGGTGCCATTCGTGTTGCCACAGCTTCCATGCACGAGCATGGTCACGACTCCACTTCGTTGTGACATCAAGCTGGCAAGGGCCAGCCGCTGCTGTACAAGGAAGACGATGTTGGCCTTGTAGTGGTTCCGGAATGTCGACTCGTTCCGGCTGAAGCAAGGGGTCCAGGTGTCGTTGAACCCACCAGAAGCACCCATTCGCTTTGCGCTTGGAGTAGCGGAGATGTTGCTGGAGCCTCTGCGCTGTCCAAAAGCACTTTCGACAACATTCGCAAACGCCCGAATACACGAAGCGCCTCTCCTCAGAGATATGTGCATGTTGCTTCCACTGGTGCGCGTTCAATCCCTGAATGGTGGAGAAAGCACGGGAGCACATTGAACATGGAAACAAATCAGGGAGTGGTTCTTGTAGAGTGGGTGTCTGATCAAACACAACTCCATGTTGTTGGCAAAGTTCCCGGATATCACGATGCATGCGTGCCACATGATGGATGGTCTCTTCCTGAGTCAGAAAGCGGGCCACCGCACGTCGGATTTGATTGGGCATCGTTGCATCTGCCTGACTTGTCCAGGTCAAAATTGCTTCACAAGTCCATTCCCTGTCCTTGAGATCTGCTATCATGGTGCCAAGCCATTGGAGAGCCTGTCGCACTGCATCAAGCCAGGAGGTTCGACATATCTCATCCTCGGCAGTGATGCTTTCCCAAACTACTTGTGGTCCATGTCGTTGTAATTGCAACAGAAACAAGAGCCGGTGTTTGGCGAGGCGGACAGCCAATGGTGGGAGTCGCCATCTGGCTCGGAATTCAGCATCAGTCACTTGTTCTGCGTTCCAATATCCTTCTCCTGCAATTTGTCGTTGCCATTTCACAATGGCTGAGGAAACAGATGCAAACTGTCTGGTCGACAAAAGAGGCCATGCTCCACATCCATAGAAAAGGATTGGCAGGACAAGAGTCTCAAGCAGCTTCAACCGAAGGCGAATTTCCAGCTTGCGATTCAAAAATATGGTTTTGCTCATGCTGCGAAAAGCGGCTGACGCCTTGCCCATTTTGAGCTTGAGATCCTGCTGAATGTCGCAACTTTGGGCCATCACAATGCCTAAGTGCGTGTACTTGGTGACAATGTGTAAAGGGTCATAGCCTGGGATGTCAATCTGACCAAAGCTGTCAATGAATCTCTCGCGTCGACAAGCTGGGGCATCAATTCCTCTGTACTGCAAGATGGCTTCCGTTTTGCCAGCATAGGTCTGATGGACCACTGTCATGGCTTGCTGCAAGAGATTGTCAAGTTGACACGCCGCGAGGCATGGTAGCGGCAAGGCAATGTCATCTACCCATGCAATGGTCGGTGACAAGCTGTCCAAAAAGCTGTTGGCTTGTTGGATCAGCGGCAATTGATGAAGACCAACTTGCAGGTCCTTCAGGAGCGCAGTCATAAGGATATTGTACGCGATGTCTGCGATAGGGGATCCAGGCCTCGAGCCCCGTGTGGTTTCATAGCATCCAGCAGCACCCGGGCATGTAAACCATGTGTTGCAATGAGCATCACGCACCAATCTGGCAGTGGTGGCGGGAGCACTGTCAAAAATTGCAGCATTTTTGGCAATATTGGCTTCCAGGCTCATAACATCAAGGCCCTCATTTGCAAGTACTGCACGAAGAACATCCGGAAGATGCGTCATTGTTCCAAAAGCATGCTGGCGAAGAAGACAGTGGAAAGCGTTCTTGACGTCCACAAATACTATCGCCAGCGACAGTTTCTTTGCTTCCACAACTCGAACGTAACTTCGAAGGTAAAGGGAGGCAAAAACAGTTTGTTGTCCTCTGAAGCCTCCAAACTGGGTGACCAACTTGTTGGACGTAGCCCAAGGAAGTAGCTTCCGGCGCAACAATGCATGGTGAAGCTTGGCGAGGACGTCCGAGAGCATGATTCCTCTCATGGCGGCTGCAGTGGTTGCGCCATGCTTCTTTGCTATAGAGCACATGTATCCTCCCTTGAATTGAAGAGGTTCCGCTGACACTAACCAAATCTTGAAAAGGAGATGGTAAAAAATGTCAGAGTGCCAAATCATCATCTGTTGAAGTTGTTCAGCTTGGATTCCATCAAGGCCCGGCGCTTTGCCTTTCTTTGCCAATTTGCAAACTTGCTCCACTTCAACTCGTGTCGGAATCTCATGAAGTGAGATCATCAATGGCAAGTCAGCCTGGGCTTCGCTTTGCTGTTGTGCACATTGTGTGAGTAGAGCAGGATACGCGATTTCCTTGCCAGCTTCGAGGTTGGAGTAGTGTCGGGTGAGGTCATCAACTTGAGGGCCTCGACATCGTATGTTGGCGCGCTTCTTGGCCACGCCTTTTGGCAGGAGATGGCGAATCTTGCGCCAAAGGCCAGTGATGCCTTCATCTGCAGCGACGTCGCTTTGTTCTGCGGCCAGTGTCTTATAGAACTGGACGTCATCATGTCGCACTGCTGCAGCTACTTGAAGACAAAGACGATGATGTTGTCCCGAATGAAGCGCGAGAGCTTGGTGGAGAACACGCATCCACGGTTGGAGACAACGGACATCATCTTGAATTTTGCCCCATCGCCAGGTTTGAAAAATTTCACGTAAGATGCTTTTCCTCCATGTACCTCGAAGGGATCGCATGCGGTTCCAGTGAAATCTCTTGGCTTGAATCAAGGTCCATGTCGTTTCTTGCAAATGCATCTTTCGCTTGGCACGCAATGGCTTGAGTGGTTGTGCACATTGCATCCATTGCTGAAGCATAGCTGCATGTGAATGCACATCTTGCATCCACGAAGAAGAGGGGGTTGCATGAGAAGATGAGCATGAACCGCTGGCTAATCGTCGTGGTCCCGAAGGTGGTTTTGAGATCTGGCACGTGATGGGCAGGTCAAGTTGCAGAGCACGATGGTCTTCTCTTTGCGTGGATAGGTCCACATTGGCGATGCGAGTTCGCATTTCTGGATGTTGGAGAGTGCTGTCAATGGCAATATAGTCAAGGCGGGCTGTGCTGCCAGAACTATGTGTCCATGTTGTGTGATCTCCTTGATGATGTTGTTCAAAAGTCTGTGGTAGTAGCAAATTGTTGTCAAAGAGCCACTGATGGAAACATTCACCAGCAATGTTTTATTCTTCAGCTCCAGCCGAGCCAAGAACGTTCGATGGAAGAGATCCAACTCGTGCATTGGCATCGACCAGAACAATCAAGGACCACGAACGCATAGAACTTGGAATCGCTTTGCCCAGCTTCGACCAAAATTGCGTTGCTTCATCGAAGGTAGGACAATTTGGGGCATGACCGACCAGGAAGAGCAAGCGCAATCCATCATGACAAAGACGAACAAGAAGGTATTGTGGATCTGTCGCCACAATGCGCAGGTTGGAAGTTGCAATGTGGAGAAAGCCCTGCGGTAGTTTCCATCGTTTGCGAACCCAAAGTTGAATGCCACACACACCTTTGGCCGTCGCTGGTGCTGACAAAATGTGGAAGTCATGGCATGTGGTGTGCCCATTAATCTGAGATCTTGTTTCCTGTACTCCAATGACATTGATACCTTCGTCTGCAAATGCTTGTAGAAGCGATTCCATCCGTGCTGTGATGCCCTTGCCATACTCCTGCTTGTTCTGGTAGAGAGTAAGCACATTGGCAGTAGCACACGTCAAAGTCAAATGGGTCTCTTGTAGATCATCTGGTTGCATTTCTGGTCTCGCCAGAAAGGGGTGATTGGCAGCTGTAGAAGGAATAGACAGTGCTGCGGACGCATTGACAGTCATAATGCCGTCTGTGATCGCAGGCACTGCGGGATGGTGCTGTTCCGCAAGATCTAACATCCAAAGCCATGCAACACCTGGTTCGTCTGACAGAAGCTGATGTTGGATGGAACAGAAATCAATCTGTGGGATCCATTGCGAGACCGCTGCCCAAGCGGCTGCATCTGCAGCTTCGTTCCAAGGTTGTCCACTATGAGCTTTGACATGGTGCCATTGGGCATGAATCCGATATCGTGTTTCCAACCAATGCACTATGGCACGAGATAGGTGTTGAATTGATTCGTGTGCATTGGTGCGCCATTGTCCGTGGGCATTCATGCCTGCAAATAGGCAATCGAAATGGAAACAAAATGTGCTTCCTTGTAGGTGCGGGTTCAATTCACACATCTGAGCAGTCCAAAGAACTGCAGTGAGGATGGCTACTGCTTCAGCGTGAGGAGCAAATCCATTGATGCTGGTGTCATAACAGCGAAAACCGCCAAAACGATCGCCACAAGCTGTGTGGATGATGCGTACCACAGCTGCGGAAGATCGACGCTGATTGGTGAAGTTGGCTGCTGACCCATCTGTAAAGAAGGATATGCCAGTAGGCGCTTCTCCTTGCCAGTCAGGGATGAACTCCAGCAACTCTTGCGTTGACGGATGCCATTTCACGACACTGGCACGCGGTTGGACGCTGCCAAGATCGATGTTGAAAATGGTGGTGCTCATGTTTTCAACTGATCTAAAGTCCACTTGGAGTAAAGTGGGTGGCGCAAGCATTTCAGCCAGCTTCAAAGCTGGTCGAGCGACTGAGGATTCCAGGAGCCACTGTGCATGAGCCACCACATCAGTTGTTAGGCGCTCCCTGGTCCTGGAAACAGTCACTGAACGCTGCAACATGTTGATAGCGTCAGCTGGCGGAATGGCGCCAGCTGCTCTAAGAAACATGATAATGCCATAGCCACTGCGACCCATCAAGGGTGCGTTCAAGAGGCACTCGATCATACCAGGCTGCACACGCATGAGTGGCGCCCTGACCAATACATGCATGGTAAAGGTGGAAAATGCGCAGCAAGTTGTCAAGCAAGATGTGCTCGTGAGTGGTCACAGCCGCTTGGTGCATGGTCTGTGGTTGATTGGTGCTGTCAAGGCAAGTGACCACACTCGTCACCCAATCATCTCGTGGCCGTTGGATAACGATCACATGTGCTGCAATCATATTGTCAGCTGTGGGCGGGGTCGGGTGTACCAAGTGTAATTCACGAGGCAAACCTGGTTGAAGAAGGTCATTCCAGGCTGTGACAATTCGCTCTTCCCATGTGGTAAAGTCTTCGTACAAACGCACAGGGCGCGGCATGTAACTGTGAGGTTCTGTCCAGCTATGATCCACCATCCAGACCAAAATGGTACACGACGAAGTCTCGTCCTCCCAGGCAAAGGCAGTCGCACGCCAATTGTCATGTAGTTCTTGGACGAATTCTGATTGTGTAGCAATACTCGGTTGCCCTGGAACAAATGCTGGAGCTTCGGGATCAAAGGTAAAATTGGTGTCGCCTGGACATGCTGCTGTCGAAATTGGGGTTGTCATACCATCAGCTGAAGCCATGGTTGATGGATGGTTCGTCTGCATGAGAACAACTTCTTCATGGTCATTCTGGTGCATGGCTTCCCCAAAAATCGTCAAAGGTTCCGTAGTTGGTGGAATGAGCTCCTGATGTGGCAATAAAACGTCTAGACCAACACCACTGTGAACAATGTCTGGTTCAAAAGGAGCTCCAATGACGCCAAACGTGAAATCGCCCCATCGCACGCGACAAAATGGACGAAGCTGTTCCTCATCGGGGTAAAGGATGACCTTGTCCAAGATGGTGTTTCGATGAAGCAAACACGGAACTAAATGGGCAGCTTGGGCAATGAATTGTCCTTGTCGGCGAAATCTGTGTCGTAATCACAATAGAGGCCAATTGATCATCAACCGTCTGCTCAAGGATGATGTGGCCAATAGTAGTGGAAAATGAGCTCTGTGCAGGAGTTGGGTGAACCCAGTGAGCTTTGCATGGTTGATCATGCGCAAAAAGATCTTGCCAAGCTTCCACAATGAGATCACTCCATGCCGTGTAGTCCTCTGTGAGTTTCACAACTCTGGGAGTCCAGCATGATGGTTGCCTGTGTTCCTGCAAGAGCCAGGTGACTACATAGGCTGCAGGTCCTTCTTCTTCCATTTCCACAACGGCTTGGCGCAAAAAGCGGTTGTGAAGTTCTCTGTTCCAGTCACCATTGGCAAAACGCCTCGTAGGCATCTGAGGTGGCCGTCGTGGAGCAGAATTGTTGGATTGAACCGTAGCAAAGTCTGAAATATTGTGTTCGCTTTGACAAACAACGGGGTTGTGTTTCCTTTGTTGAAAAAGCGACATCGAGTCTTGATCATCTGTATCTTCTGAAGTGAGTTCATTGATGAGTTGTTCATCAGCAATGATGGCAATGATGGAGTCGCCATTGTCGAAATGAACTGGTACGTCATGTTCTGGATCAACCCAAATGCGATTAACCCAGAGATGGCATCGTGTTTGATCTTCTTGATAATGTTCTTCGAGTCCCAACAATCGAAGGATGGACAAACGATTGGCGGTGTGAGGCATCCAGGTAGTTCGTCTGGCATACGTCGTGGGTTGGACTTCTCCACCAGGATATACCTCAATGTCAACCAAAATGAGTCTCAAGATGTGGGAACTCGGTGGCTGCAAATTTGTCCTCATGATGAGACATTCGTGGTCTTGTGCATCAAGATCAGCTGGAGGATGGTCAACGGAATATGCAAAAACTTCTTCATGTTCAGAGATTCCAAATAATGGTCGCAACAGCGATGGAAAATCCTGAAAGCGATGCCACGGTAGAACAATTTGGCTTGTCATTCCATTGATCGTGAAGACAGTGGTGTCACGCCAGACACCAGTGCAGGTCTCCTCGTCCAAGCTGGTGTGGTTACTCTCAGTATCGGTGTCTGCAAGGATCTCTGGATCATGAGGATCTCTGGCAGCACGTGGATCATCAATGATCGCTACTTTTGGTTGCTGGGGCTGTGTTTGGTGAGCAAGAAATGAAGTCGTGTCATCATCCACAGGCCATTGTTGTAGAGTTGGAGTGTCGTAGTGTGCACGTGCAACACTTTCCCATTCCAATGGTGGTTGAGGTGGTGGGACTTGGATCACAAATCCCAAGCCCTCATGTACTCAGACTGGGTCACCATGCGGAAGTACACGATTGCCAACAAGGATGTCACATTGTCCAATGTCTTGGGAACGTCGTGCGTCACAAACATCAGCAACTCCAGCGTGATGAAGAATATGACGAAATGGTAAAATCAAGTCAAAGGAGTGGGCAATCTCAATGATTCTCAATCGAGGCAAAGCAGGCTCAATGACAGTAGTCAAACATGCTGCTCGAAACAGCGTGGGATTTTGCACCAAAAGCAGGGTTCCTGGTTCCTGGCATAAGAGTGAATGGTGGCTCTGGCAAGACAAAATGCACATAGAGAGGCAGCGCAGGATTGACCAGGTCTTCCCAGATAAAACGCATGTCTGCTTCCCATTGATTGATGTCTGAATCGAACCTGAGCGGCCTTCCTCTTTCTTGCCTGCGATTGGTGAGGTGGCATATGTAGTAAGAGTTCATGAAGAAGACTGGCTCTCCATCCGCGTCTTCTGCTGTGCCCTCTTCTTGCAATCTTTGCCAAACTTGCTGTTGCCAGTAAGGCCTGTCAAGGAGATTTCTGCTGCCAGCCGCTTGTTGATGCGCTTGTTGAGGTGTACCAGCATGAGGTCCATCAGGATCTGGAAGCTGAGCAACATCTGCAGGATTTGGCTTATACTTCAAAATGCCGGGAACGGTCACTGCAGAAAAATGCTGATTCGGTTGTGAACAATGCAAATCTGAATCGCCAAATGCGAAGGAGACCTTTTTGACGCTGCCTCTCCTCACGTATGATGTAGAAGGAGACGGGAACTTCGACAGCATCTTCAACTGCCCCTTTGGTGCCATTTCGAACGCTAGCCCTCTAGCGGTCTCCCTGGCTTGCCATTCAGACTTGAAATTGTACTCATGGATGATGCTATGGGTCCATTTGAGAATTGAAGGGACAGTGCCAACAGCACTGTCAACAACCACCGGCCATTGGCCACCATACATATCAGTCATGGTTGACCGGCCGCCCCAAAAGACTGCGATGCTTTTGAGGGAGCTCCATTGCCATCGCGAGCATCGGTGGCGCCCATTGTGGCATCCATTCGCTCTGGTGGTGCGAGACGAGGTCGTTTGAGAGAGGCTTGCGCCTCCACATGAATCTCCTCGGCTTTCTCCTGAAACTGCTGAAGAGAAGCTGTGAGGAACTGCATGCTCTCGGTGATCTTTTCCGATGTGACATGATTTGATGGACAGTTGGGCTCGTCCTCTTCGTCCTTGATTTCGATCACCGTTCCCACAACTGCTTTGGTTTCGTCGACCTCTGTCTTCGCAAGAGCAAATGCTTCCTGAGCTGCTTTGATTCTTTCCTGATGTTCGGCTTCCTGAGTCTGAAACAAGCTGGCGTACTCTTTCCATGTGCTGACGGCATCTGTTAAAAATGTTTTCCATGATGCCACCAAATTCGTTCTTGCTTGCAAGGCTGCTTCGAGCTCGTCTTTGGCATGTCCAAGTGCCTTTGCAGCTGACTCTAAATCTTGATTTGCCTGTGCTCCATCCTTCTTTGCAATTTCTCGGACCTTCTGACTGACGTCCTTGGGAAGATCGGGCCCACGCTTCTTCAGGTAGGTCATCAATTCTTGCATCTTCCTCTCGCGCTCCTGCTGTGCTTGGTCCAGGAGGTGTTGCTGGCGGAGGCATAGGTGGCGCAGCAGCATTGGGATTTGGCATGACCATTGCTGGCATCGATGGCATAGGCATCATCATAGCAGGATTCATCATCTGGCCCATGGGAGCGTACCCAGGCCATGGCATGGGGGGCGGGGGCAGCGGAGCTGGAACATCTGCTTTTCCCTTGCCCTTCTGTACCGGAGGTCCATGTCCATGTCCATGACCTTTGCCACGTCCTCCAGATTTGCCCCTCGGAGTGTTGCCACCCTTGGACTTGTTCTGTCGCTGACGAGGTGATTGAATCCTTTGTCGTGGGGAGTTGCTTCTCCAAGACTGCCCCCATGGTTGGTCTTGTTGTTCCCAACTCTGGGCATACTTCTCTTCCTGTCCCTGCCGAGGCTGATGGATGTACGTGTGATCCATGACGGTTTGCCACGGCTGATTGCAGCAAAAGGTCACGTTGTGTTTCCGAAGCTGACGACAGTTGAGGCAACGCCACGGAGCCGTAGTCGACATCGCTGAGACGATCTGGCTGAGAAACTTCTGATCTCGTGAATGATGCTGTCTCAAAATTTGGTGCACCCTCTGTAGTTGTAGGGGTCCAAGAAGGCAGATGCGTTTGCGGTGGAGAAACCAGAGCCTTCGAGCCTTGGCGCGCAGTCTTCGCTGTGCTCGGCGCAAGGTTGCAGAGGTCGTGGTCAATGTCCCGCAAATAGACAAATGCAAGGATGAAGAGGCCGGCGAGCACGTAGACCCACGCCCCTCTCAAAGACATACACCAATACGCTTAAAATGTCTTCAATGTCCAAGAGGAACAAAATCGAGAAAGAGATCCACAGCCAGCAGCGAGGGCGAGAACTGATGCAAACAGCACCGAGTCGCCCGCGGGATGGCAGCCCGCTAAGGTTACAGGAAACGTGGGGGAAACCCTTGTTACAGCTGATGTAACCCCCAAGCCGAAACCTTAGATAGTAATGTAATGTTCAAAACATATCAAGAGTTATGTAAAAAGCTGCTTCAGCATTTTTTATAAAAATATTTATAACTTTGCTATTATTATAGCAAATTTAAATTTTAAAATAATTTAAACTTTAAAATAAACATTTTTTAATAATAAAAAATAATAACATTTAAAACATAATATTTAAAATTTATTGTTTAAAACATATAACATTTATTTTAAATATTTACAGAGAGTTGTTATAAATAACATATAATTTATTTTAAATTTTAAATATAATAAATATAATAACATAAATTCAAACATTTACTGTTTATTATTTATAACATTTAAAATAATAACATTGTCTGTAATTTATAAACATTAAAACAGACAGCACAGCTGAGCAGCTCTCGGCGCCAAGGCGCTGCTTTAACGTGGCGGACGCGACGGCCGTTGAGGTCCCGCATGGCGTCGAAGTTCGTCGTCTTTTTGCCTGGCACCGAAAAACGAAAAACGAAATTCATCTTTGTAAAGAAAAAAAAGAAAATTTGAAGAAACTTTTCAATTTCATTGTTCATTTTTCAATTTCTAATTCCGAAACTCATTGATAACATTGATTCTTAAATTTTTCCTTTCGAAATCTGAAAACAATTTGTAATTTGTAAAAAAGATTGATAGCTGAATGCCAATACTTCGTTGCCAATCTGTAAAACACTGACATGTTGAGACTGCAACTTTGAGCTTTTCTTCTCATGTTGCAAGACTTCCGCAGGAATGTCTCACTTGCTGGACAACGTTACAACGTCACAACGTTTCGTTTGTGAACCACTGCTTGTCACTACTTTGCACAGTGCAGGGCCTCCTTTTTGAGATCGAAGCAATGAACCAAAACCTCCTTTGCCTCGTTTGATCTCGCACTTGCAACGCACAAAGCAACGCAGAAGCAACTCGAGCAAAGGGATGGCAAAAACTTGTGATCGAGGCGTCAGAGTTTTCACAGAAATTTACGCAAATCTGTCTCTGTGTGCTTGAGGATGCACATCCTTTGTGGTGTGCAGTTGTTTGCCTACAAATGGGCCGCAAGTTGATGCAATGTGTAACATGTGGTGTTCAATTGTAATTATATCGTATCAAACTTGTATTACAATTTATCAATTATTTATCACATGTGGATTCGATTTATCTTCACTGCAGATTCAACTTGTTGCATAGCAGGCCATATGCAGGCCATAGATCCGCCAAGCAACCGCCCAGCAGTCGGAAAACCACACGTACAGTGCAAAGTTTGCCCGCTTCCATCGTAGAAAGAAATGCCCTGGAAGCCTTCCTCGGTCTCACCACACGGATCACACCATGCGAAAATATGCGAAATCTGTAACACAATGTGGCACCGCATATCTGTAAGGATCATCAGATATCATCGGGACCTGACGTCTGATCATCCATGGTAGTGGTCTGAACAGTCAGCCTTTGTGGGTGACACTAGTGCATGTTGTGCATGTCTGAACTCTCTGATCGGTTTCGTATCCAGTTTTAAGTCCTCTAGTAAAGTCTTCTTGCAGAACTGGTTGTGGCATGCAACATGCGGAATTGACACCGAAATGCTCCAAACAAATCCAAATAATCAATTCTTGGAATTCATTTATCAATTCCAAATATCTTTAAACAACTGGGATCATCTTGGATCCTGATGTTCGGTCGACCCGACTCGACCCGACTCGAGCCGACTCGAGCCGACTCGACCCCGACTACGCCAAAGTGGCTCCAGCTCGAGATCTCGGCCTTGAAAAAGTACCCGGTAATCGACGGAATCGACATCTTCGACATCTTCGACATCGTCCTCCTCAGTGAGGTGAAAATCCTGAAAAGCAGAAGAGAGCTCCTCCATCATCTCCATCTCCGTTTCATGTTTCTCAACCTTGGTATCCACTGGCAAAATCAAATGAGACGGCCTAAAAAAGACATCTTGAAACATCTTCCAACAACGATCTCCATGGCTGCGGCTCGCGCTCACACAATGCTTATTTGGAGCAGGAGCTTTGAAACTCACAAGGATCGTCAAACAATCACCCAAATGCAAAATTGGCTTCTGCCAAGAAGTGCCAGATGCCGCTCCTGCTATTGAATACAGTCCGCGCTTGTATACAGGGTTCACGGGGTGCCCAGGTTTCTGAGAGCTACTAGGGCATCCTCTTGTTCCAAAATGATTCTCAACCCTAGGAACTTGTTTTTCCCCCAGATCTTTGCAATTCTGCTAGTTGTTCACATGGATTCGCTTCCTTTTGCTCGGTTAGTGGTTCAACCTGGTGTTTTGCAGCTGTAATGCTGTTTGCGGCACCTGGCCCATGTACCGTTCTACATTGATAGCGTGATGAGAGGGGGAAAACACAAGACATGGCACACGCAAATGCATAACACCATTTCTGCTCACTCATTGTTTTGAACGTTACGTTCTTTCAATTTGAAGCGTTTGCCCGTGTGTTCCATCAGACCAAACCCAACTTCCCTTTTACCATGAAAGTAGGGGCAAAAAGTACTTCAAGAAATAAAGCAGCGAACACCAGAAATGGCGGCGCCCACGCAAACTGCAAAGTCCAAGAAAAGACATAAAGAACTTGCCTGAAAAGCATCAGCGTTGAACGAGTAGGAGAATCATGGCCTTTAAACATGTTTCAAGTTTCAACACATTCTTTCATGTAGAGGACAGCTGTTGCGGCCACCCCCTGTTTGCAGGGAATTCAGAGTTATCATCGGTGAGCACACCATTTTTTTGGAGCTGTTGTGTATTTTAAAGAAAAGGGTTTCGCTCCAGTTCCAACTAGGTGTAAGCGGCTCATCTCTCCAGGGGAACTTGCTGTCGCAGCTCACGTAATTTCCCCGAATCCAGCCATGTCAATTTTGAATGGTGATAAATGTGTTTAGAAGATTTCAGCCCCTTGGATTGTACAGCATTCTTTAGAGTCCTGCAGAGTGTTTGTGCTGCTTGGACAACAGGAGGTCACATGGGTCTGAAAATTTCGAGCGATAGCAACGATGTCGTAGCGTAAGTCTACCCGGATTACGGATGCTCACTCGCTGCAGAAAAGCTGCTGGATCAGAAGAGCACCTGAGCAAAATCCAAAATGTCACCCAAAATCAACTCAGCAAACACAAAATCCAAACACCTGGCAGCATTGCAGATATTGCAGCCTTTCTCGCACCTGATGGCACTGGCATGGAGGGTGTGTCTGACTCGACCAGCAACTTCCCCAAGAGGACATGCAAAAAACCTTGGAGGGAGACACATAGCGAGCAGTCCTCAAAACATGTCGTGCTTTTTCGAAGCCAATAGGACCATAGGAATCAATAGGAATCAATAGGACATGGCGAAATCTACATAGTTGCAGCTTTCTGCGCCTAAAAAAACATTGGCAAAAAACGCCTTTTTGTACGAGACTTGAGTGTGTTGCTATGTGTTGCTATGTGTTGCTATGTGTTGCTATGTGTTGCTATGTGTTGCTATGTGTTGCTATGTGTTGCTATGTGTTGCTATGTGTCATTGCAGCTGTCGCATTACGACGCAACTGGAGCTGCGACAGCTGCGACAGCTGTGCGATGCTAAGCCGTACGAGCAGCTCCGGGTCTACCGCCACGAAGCGGACTTCGCCTTCTGGCAGCTGCACCACGATGGCCATGCGTGGCGCCCCTGCACACCCAAAGCCCCCGAGAAAATATACATAACTATATATATTTATATTATACATAAATATACGTTTTCATATAGGAAATGCATGGAAATGCTTCATGAATTTTAGTTTTGATATGTTTTGATACGTTTTATCCGTGGCAATGCATGGCACTTGCCATTGGCTTCGACAGATTTCAGAAAGCAGCGCATGTGAATCGTGCCATGTTCACCCGCAAATTCCTATAGAAACCTTCAAAAAGAGTTAAGTTGAGGATGTGTAGAAAGATATCAAGATACTGTCCTAGATGTACCTGACTACACGGGAGCAATGTGACAGGTGATACGCGAGAATTACCGGAGACAATCGGAGACATGAGTCACGCACGCATCTCTGCAATTTTCTGCATCTGGGACCTTGAGCACCTTGAGTTTGAGAGCTGGATGCCACAGGATGTGACGGGGACAACCGGTGGAGGCTTGCTAAGCGATGCTGAGCAGCAAGCGGAACTAAGCGGCCCGGTGGCACTGCTGGCTAGAGCCATAGCAGCGAAGGGAATGCCGGAAAGCCAGAAGCAAAGATGCTCGCTTTTGGCGCTCATGACTTGGAGAGCGTTTCAAGATATGTCATACAACAATGCTCACATGGCTCACATGCTTCTCAAACACACATGTGCAATTATTATGATATGCTGATTTGACACATATTGCAGATCGAAAGAGGTACACGTTGACACAATGGCGGTGGCCATTCCCTGATTGGTTTTCTCGAAAGCTTCGAAGGGGATGTTGGAAAGAAATGTGATGTCGGAAGATGCCGGAACAGTTCAGGTTCTGTAAAGAATAAATGGAATTTGGAATGATTAGTCGAACATGGTCGCTCCATGTTGCTCCTCAATCAAAAATGAGTCGCGACATTGAAACCCAGTTTGACATAGTTTGAATATGTTTGAATATCATGTGCATATCGTGCCCCCCAAAAAAAGAAACGCTTGAACGCTATCAATCATGTTTATCGAATCTCGAATCTGGCTCCCCAATTTGCCTCTCGAGGTGCTGTCTCACGTGGCGCTTCCTGGATCCAGCGACTTGCAAACAGAAAATTCGGAGAACCTCCAATCGCTTCCAATCGCTTCCAATCGCTTCCAATCGCTTCCAATCTTCAAATCACTTTGAGAATCAAACATCCCAAAAGTGCCACCCCCTTACAAAGGAGAACACAAACACGAAGGATACAATGTCCAAAATTGTGACCATGAATTCAGAAGTGGAAGGACGTAAGATGTATTGATGCACTCTTTGTGATGTTTGCAGAAATGTGAATAATCTAAAATGAGTTCGAACTCAAACTTAGTGAAATAAAGAAACAGTTGTCCTGCTACGCGTTTGTCGTCTTTGGTTTCTGCCATTTTGTTTCAGCCCTATGCCAAGTACCAGATCCCATGTTCTTCATTCAAAGGATCTCTAGACTCTACACGTCGTTGGGATACAATTTCTGAATGTAGACAACCAGCGTCAACTGATGACTCACAGGCAAGGTCTACTTACCCACAACGAACATACCGTTAACATACCTTCCATTATAAGCAAGGTTGCTTAATCTGATGTCAGTCGCTCGATGCAAGGTGAAGGAAACCGCAGAAAGTGTTCTCAAAGTCGCAAGGTATCTCGTTGCATCACTGTTTTCAAAGTCGCGAATTTTTGAATTCTTCTCTCCAAAAGCCCCCTCGACCTTCACAACACAATCCCCATTCCTCCTGCTGCGTTGACCCCATACGTCGCATAGGTTCTTCCTGGTCACACCAAATTTGCTCACTTACGCAGCCGAAAACTAATCTTTTGGACCCTTCTTGGTATTTCTTGGTGTTGCGTGTGCCTGTGGTGGACGATGAGGGCCGTCATCATCCTCATCCATTGCACTTTCAAGACTTGATGTAAAACTGTGCTGAACATCCACAACTTGTTACAACGTGTGTTGCAACTCGCGGTACAACTCGTTTTACACTTGCGTCACTACTTGTTACGACAAACAAATGACTTTCAGTTCTGTTCCAATGAACAACCTCCGCTCTGTTTTTCAGTTCATATTCATGCCCTAAAATTTGTATGGTTTACAATGGAAAAAATCACACGGCAATTATCTACCCGTTTTACCCCTATGGATGTTTCAAGGCGGGGTACCTGATTACCCAAGGTACTTTCTGATGTCTCTGGTTTCCAGGTACCATAAATATGAATCAAAGATTTGATTCAATCATTGCCTCACGCGTAGTAGTTCTGCGGATGGGTTCCTCCTTGGGATGTGAAAGAAGTCACACCCATCCATTGCGAAGTTGATAAAGTATTCGTCCGTTTTGTTACCGAATGATTTGGTTTTCAACGTGAATCATGCATCATTTTGAAACTGGAATCAATGAGTTCACTTGCATTGGACTAGCTGAGCAAATTTCATGATTTCCGTTATTTTTTGGCAGTTTAGTTCTGGGGGCCCCGCCTTCCGCCAGGATTCTGTGTTCTCGCGGTTTACTGGTGGGCGGCGCCAGCTGCCTAGTACATCATATGTGATTTTCAAGTGATCCCAACACAAACCCCATCAAATCCCGACATCCAGCGTCTCTACGTGAGTACTTTTTTCCAGCATGCTTAATTTACGTTGCACCTCCACCCCACTCAGTTTCCATGCCATGGTTAACATGGATGGTCGAATATGGTAGATGAATACGGACCAAAATGGGCAAGGGGTTCTCCGGACAAAACCCGGCCCTCGCACCTTCATCTTCTCGACCGCCAGCAGCAAGGGCACCCTTTCCTGAACAAAAACGCCCCATGACACAAGGCACAAGGCATTCTCATCAGCACATCTTTGCACATCTAAGCAAATCTTTGCACATCTAAGGACATCTTTGCACACCTAAGCACATCTAAGCACATCTTTGCACATCTAAGCACATCTTTGCACACCTAAGCACATCTAAGCACATCTAAGCACATCTTAGCACCTCTAAGTACATCTTTGCACACCTAAGCACATCTAAGCACATCTTTGCACACCTAAGCACATCTAAGCACATCTTTGCACATCTAAGCACATCGCAGCGCCTCTAAGCACATCTTTGGACAATCAAGCACATCTAAGCACATCTTTGCACACCTAAGCACATCTAAGCACATCTTTGCACATCTAAGCACATCTTTGCACACCTAAGCACATCTTTGCACACCTAAGCACATCTATGCACATCTTTGCACACCTAAACACATCTAAACACACCTAAGCACATCTTTGAACACCTAAGCACATCTAAGCACATCTTTGCACACCTAAGCACATCTAAGCACATTTTTGCACATCTAAGCACATCTTAGCACCTCTAAGCACATCTTTGCACACCTAAGCACATCTAAGCACATCTTAGCACCTCTAAGTGCATCTTTGCACACCTAAGCACATCTAAGCACATCTTTGCACATCTAAGCACATCGCAGCGCCTCTAAGCACATCTTTGGACAATCAAGCACATCTAAGCACATCTTTGCACACTTAAGCACATCTTTGCACATCTAAGCACATCTTTGCACACCTAAGCACATCTTTGCACACCTAAGCACATCCATGCACATCTTTGCACACCTAAACACATCTAAACACACCTTTGCACATCTAAGCACATCTTAGCACCTCTAAGTACATCTTTGCACACCTAAGCACATCTAAGCACATCTTTGCACACCTAAGCACATCTAAGCACATCTTTGCACATCTAAGCACATCTTTGCACACCTAAGCACATCTTTGCACACCTAAGCACATCCATGCACATCTTTGCACACCTAAACACATCTAAACACACCTTTGCACACCTAAGCACATCTAAGCACATCTTTGCACATCTAAGCACATCTTTGCACACCTGGGCACATTTAAGCACATCTAAGCACATCTTTGCACACACAAGCAAATCTAAGCACATCTTTGCACACCTAAGCACATCTAAGCACATGTTTGCACACCTAAGCACATCTAAGCACACATAAGCACATCTAAACACATCTTTGCACACGTAAGCACCTCTAAGCACATCTTGCACACCTAAGCACATCTAAGCACATCTTTGCACATCTAAGCACATCTTTGCACACATAAGCACATCCACGCACACCTAAGCACATCTAAGCACACCTATCTAGGCACACCAAAGCACATCTAAGCACATCTTTGCACACAAAAGCACATTTAAGCACATCTTTGCACACCGAAGCACATCTAAGCACATCTTTGCACACCTATGCAAATCTAAGCACATGTTTGCACACCTAAGCACATCTAAGCACATCTTTGCACACCTAAGCACATCTAAGCACATCTTTGCACACCTATGCAAATCTAAGCACATGTTTGCCCACCAAAGCACACCTATGCTATGCACATCTTTGCACAACTAAGCACATCTAAGCACATCTAAGCACACCGGTCTAAGCACACCAAAGCACATCTAAGCACATCTTTGCACACCTAAGCACATCTCTGCACACCGAAGCACATCTAAGCAAATCTTTGCACATCTAAGCACATCTTAGCACATCTAAGCACATCTTTGCACACCAAAGCACATCTAAGCACATCTTTGCACACGGAAGCACATCTAAGCACATCTTTGCACATCTAAGCACATGTTTGCACACCTAAGCACATCTAAGCACATCTTTGCACACACACAAGCAAATCTAAGCACATGTTTGCACACCTAAGCACATCTAAGCACATCTTTGCACACACAAGCAAATCTAAGCACATCTTTGCACACCTAAGCACATCTAAGCACATCTTCGCACACCTAAGCACATCTAAGCACATCCTTGCACACCGAAGCACACCTAAGCACATCTAAGCACATCTTCGCACACCGAAGCACACCTAAGCACATCTTTGCACACCGAAGCACACCTAAGCACATCTAAGCACATCTTCGCACACCGAAGCACACCTAAGCACATCTTTGCACACCGAAGCACACCTAAGCACATCTAAGCACATCTTCGCACACCGAAGCACACCTAAGCACATCTTTGCACACCGAAGCACACCTAAGCACATCTCTGCACACCGAAGCACACCTAAGCACATCTTTGCACACCAAAGCACATCTAAGCACATCTTTGCACACGGAAGCACATCTAAGCACATCTTTGCACATCTAAGCACATGTTTGCACACCTAAGCACATCTAAGCACATCTTTGCACACACACAAGCAAATCTAAGCACATGTTTGCACACCTAAGCACATCTAAGCACATCTTTGCACACACAAGCAAATCTAAGCACATCTTTGCACACCTAAGCACATCTAAGCACATCTTCGCACACCTAAGCACATCTAAGCACATCCTTGCACACCGAAGCACACCTAAGCACATCTAAGCACATCTTCGCACACCGAAGCACACCTAAGCACATCTTTGCACACCGAAGCACACCTAAGCACATCTAAGCACATCTTCGCACACCGAAGCACACCTAAGCACATCTTTGCACACCGAAGCACACCTAAGCACATCTCTGCACACCGAAGCACACCTAAGCACATCTTTGCACACCGAAGCACACCTAAGCACATCTAAGCACATCTTCGCACACCTAAGCACATCTAAGCACATTTCAGCACATCTAAGGCACATCTTTGCACACCTGAGCACACCAGGGAAGGCAAGACCTCGGAACGGCGGACGCACAACACAGGCACACATGTGGGGAGAATGGCAGACAAGGGGAAGGCTGACAGACCATCCAACACAGGCACCCATGTAGGGGAGACAAGACCTCGGGAAGGCGGACACACCATTCAACAAAGGGAAACAAGAAGGGAGACAATGCGAGACAAGGGAAAACATGTGGAGGCAAGGGAAGACAAAAGGAGCCAGTCACAATGTGGGGAGGCAATGGGAGACGAGCTGGGAGACAAGAGGTCGGGAATGTGGACACACCATCCAACACTGGCACACATGTGGGTAGACAATCGGGGACACTGGGAAACAATGGGAGTAACGGGAACCGTTGGGAGACAGCGGAGGACCAGGGGAGACAAGACCGCCTTGCGAAGGCAGACACACCATCCAACACAGGCACACATATGCAGGGAGACAATGGGGAGACAAGACCTCCGGAGGCGAACACACCTTCCAACACAGGCACACACGTGCCACAACGGGAGACAATGGGAGACAAGGGGGGACAAGGGGAGACAAGGGGGGACAAGACCTCGGGAAGGCGGACGCACCATCCAACACCAAGGTGGACACCTAAGAAAGCATTAAAAACCCCTAACAGTACACTGTTTGGGGAAAAAGAACGGGTAAAAATGTGTCAAGAAAACGGACGTCCTGGATGGTGTAGGCATGATTATCCTCACAAATCCTCCAGGGAACCAAATTACCCCACATGTTCGAAACAACTTTGAAATATGCGCAGCCGCGAAGCAGCGACACAGACACTGCTTGCACACACCTTGGTGCGACCCCCCATGGGCCAGAAGCACCATATGTGCAAAATCAAATTTTGGCAGCCCAAATTGATGGTCAAATTACGCATTTGTTCCAAACCACCTTGGGGGCATCCCAGGCATCCCAGACTTATTTCCTAGATCCGCACCAGAATCAGTAGCATTGGCAAGACGTTTTTTCAGTCGGTGAACGCACGGGCAACTGTTGGTTTGTTTTTCAACCGCTTGCAAACCATCTCAGAATCATTCGCACTTCAAAACCTGGTTCAACCAACACCCACGAACACAAAAAACAAGATGCAACCCACGAACCCCATCGCAGTCACGTAAAAACCTTTTGTGACACAAATTATTTCAACAGTCTTGCACATTTTTCCTCTGGTACCGCACCAATGTAAACTATGGAGTGTGGAATGGGGTGGAGCGCAAAGGGCAAGGCGTCAAGCCAGTGGAGTGCTGAAGGGAGTGTAGTGTGTACGTGATGAACTGGGGTTTGTGCAGTGCGAAGTGCCGAGTGCAAAATGTGGAGTGTAAAGTGCAAAGTGTAAAGTCCGGAGTGTTGAGTGCAAAGTGTAAAGTGTAAATTGTGGAGTGTAAAGTGCCAAGTGCCAAGTGCGCAATGTAAAGTGTAGAGCGCGGGGGCGTAAAGTGTAGAATGAGTAAGACATGTGAGGTGTATGTAGGTCTTGGAAGTAAAGTGTAAAGTCCGAAGTGTAAACTGTGCAGTGTGGAGCGCGGTGTGGAAGGTAGTGTGCCGAGTGTGGACTGCAAAATGTAAGGTGCAGAGTGCGGAGTGCAAAACGCAAAGTGTAAAGCGTAGAGCGCGGAGTGTCAAGTGAAAAGCGTGAAGTGTAAAGTGTAGTGTGGGGAGTGAAAAAGGGTGGAGTGCAGAGTGCAAACAGTAGAGTGCAGAGTGCCAAATGTAGTGTGGGGTGTCAAGTGTAAAGTGTGAAATGTAGAGTGAAAGTGTAGAGCGTGGAGTGCGGGGTGTGGAGTGGAGCGTGCCGTGCGGAGTTCAAAGTTCAAAGTGCAGAGCGTGGAGTGGAAATATGTGGAAATGGCAGAGTGTCGACCGTTGGGTGCCAAGTGTAAAGCGTGAAGTGTAAAGTGCAGAGTGCGGCTGAAGCGTTTGTTTATACTGGAAATGAACTTTTGTGTTCCACATATTCAATGACATGTCTGCAACGCAATTTTTTGACAATTCATGGTGCCACAATGCCGCCAAAGACAGGTGACACATCGAAACCTAGCAATTGGAGACCCATCGTTGTAACATGTTCCGGTTTTTACGACGTCGCATGCCACCAATACTGGAAGCGGGGCAAGGCCCTGACCAAATCGGTTTCCGATCAAGTACAAGCATTGATGATGCAATGATTGTTTTGGAAAGTAGGTGGCAGAAGTTTAGCATGGAAATCGCACGTTTGGTTTGCAAGGCTGGATTTCAGGCAATCGTGTGACAGGATGGAAAATTGTCTTAATTGACGTGTTGAGGCCACAGGGGTTGTCGGAACCATATATGAAAATACTTTATGCTTGACACTGCAACCAAAAAGGCATAAAAAGGCTAAATTAGGGAAGTGAAGTCGTTTTCAACCTAACCCGTGGAATAGAACACAAGCCCAACTGCCAATGCTGTAACATGTTGGCTTAGGAAGAAGCAGTGCAAAACTGGAAACGCAAATTGTTCGATCAAGGTCTTCATGCCGGGCTTGAAGAACGGGTCACCAACATCCCTTATGCTGATGGTCTGTTGGTTCTCGCCAAATCTTGGGAAAATGGTTTCCATACTGGACATACTAGTCACTAGTCGGTGAGCTTCGCGCCATTGCTTTACAATTGAATACATCAAAAAGGTGCTGGATTGCCCTTTGCACGCGACGGGCGTGGAAATTTCCTCGAAGCCTTCTGGCAGGACGATACGCCTAAATACTTTGGACGCACCCTGTGTAGTAACTTGATTAAAATGGAAAAAATATAGGACCGGATAACCCCACATGTTACCAACTTCTCTAGACTTAGACTGAGCACAGAAAAGCAAGAAGGGAAGAGGAAGTATAAGAGTGATGGAGGGGTGATGGTGGGTGAGTTTGTGTGTGTGTGTATGTATGTGCATGCACAGGTGACTGAATGAGAATGCGAGTGAGTGATGTGAGTGTGGTGTGTGTGAGTGAGAGATGTGACAGTCAGTGAGTGAGTGAGTGAGTGAGTGAGTGGGTGAGTGGGTGAGTGCGTGGGTGAGTGAGCGAGTGAGCGAGTGAGTGTGTGAGTGTGTGTGTGTGTGTGAGTGAGTGTGTGTGAGTGAGTGAGTTTGTGTGAGTGGGTGTGTGTGTGTGAGTTTGTGTGAGTGAGTGCGTGTGTGAATGAGTGAGTGTGTGTGAGTGAGTGAGTGTGTGTGAGTGAGTGTG
>CAMXCT020000109.1:142708-200208 GCA_947184155.2 Cladocopium goreaui
GTGAGAGTGAAGTGAGAGTGAGGTGACAGTGAGTGAGTGAGTGAGTGAGTGAGAGTGAGTGAGTGAGAGTGAGTGAGTGAGAGTGAGTGAGTGAGAGTGAGTGAGTGAGGTGGAGAGGAGTGAGAGTGAAAGTGCAGTGAGGTGAAAAGTGAGTGGCGGGAGTGAATGCGTAGTGAGTGTGAGTGAGTGTGAGTGAGTGAGTTGAGTGAATTGGTGTGAGTTGAGTGATGCAGTGAGTGTGAGTGGGGGAGGGAGTGAGTGAAGAAGTATGAGTGAGTGTGGAGTGAGTGAGTGAGTGAGTGAGAGTGAGTGAGTGAGAGTGAGTGAGTGAGTGAGTGGGTGAGTGAGTGAGTGAGTGAGTGGGTGGGTGGATGGGTGGGTGAGTGAGTGAGTGAGTGAGTCAGTGAGTGAGTGAGCGAGTGAGTGAGTGAGTGAGTGAGTGTGAGTGAGTGAGAGTGAGTGAGAGTGAGTGCGAGTGTGTGAGAGTGAGTGTGTGTGAGTGAGAGGGAGTGAGGGAGTGAAGGAGTGAGAGGGAGTGAGAGGGAGTGAGTGAGTGGTCCAAGTGCCATAGAGCTGCATCATGACCTGAGCCGACAAGTCATGAATAAAGAAGCCATGATAAGCTGACAAGCAATCAATCTGAATGAGCTGAGTTGATACATCGCCGTGCCCTGCTTCCGAAGAGTATGACCTGAGCAGACAAGGCATGAATAAACAAGCTGTGAGAAGCTGACAAGCAACCAATCTGAATGAGCTGAGGTGATACGTCGCCATGCGCTGCTTCTGAACAGCTAGACGTTTTTTTCTGGTCAGCGAGGTCAACAAGTCGCGTTAAATTTGGACAAAGCTGACGAAAATTTTAGCCGTCAAACGCTAGAAATCTCTATGCCTCGTTGCTCACAGCATGCGGAGCTAGGAAAATCAGCAGGACGCTTTAAGACCAGTTTCCAACTGACTGCTGCGGAGCAAACAAAGGCGTTGGGTGGCTGCGACTTGGCATGCGTGCACCAGCATGCGGAGCTAGGAAAATCAGCAGGACGCTTCAAGACCAATCTCCGACTGATTGCTGCGCCGCAAACAGAAGCTTACATCGCTTCGTCGCATTGGGTGGCTGCGCCTTCAGATGGCGCCGGTAAAGTATTCAGCCAAGCTTTGGAGCTACGCGCCTCTTCAGGCATGTTGTCTCTGACGAAATGCAGCCTCTTGACAAGCGTCCATTTGGGTTCAAAGGTAAGGGGTTCATCTACTGCCAGCTCTGCCGTGGATAGTTGGTGAAAGTAGTTCACGACGGTGTCCTTGGCTGCTGCATCCACAGGTACCTGCCAGAGCACACTCCACTCTCCGATCTTCTCCGTCTGGGCCAAGACCACTTGATGGATTTCTCCGGTGCGGCCCTGGAGCATCCAGTTGACGACCGAGGGGCCAGCCATGCGAAGTTTCACCTGGAAAGGAGATGTGTCCTCGTTCGACAAAAGGCAATCAAAGGATCTCTTCACTCGCATGGCCAAGGTGGCTGAATTGTCTTGCTGCACTGCCTCTTCATCTGGCAACTTCACGTTGTTCCCCACATTGACGTGTGGGGTTTTTGTTTTTAGTTCTGTATCCGCCTTCCTCCTCCGCCTCCCGTCCTCCCACCCATTACACATACACTCACACTCACTCACTCTCATCTCACTCACACACTCACTCACCCTCATCTCACTCACACACTCACCCCGCTGACCCCGCACTCGTGCTCCTACCATTCCCCCTCACTCACCCTCATCTCACTCACACACTCACTCACTCACTCACTCACCCACTCACTCACTCACTCACTCGCTCACACACACACACACTCACACACACACTCACACACTCACTCACACTCACACACACACACTCACTCACTCACACACACACACTCACTCACACACACACACACTGCTGAATTGGGTTTGAAATGGACCGTCATGAACCTGGCCAACACTGCTGATAGAAATTGCACCCTACTCTACCAACCCGCTGTAACACAGGAGAGCTTCCAAACTAGCTCGGTACTATGCTAGCACAATGCATAAAAACCGCTAAAAATTATAGCACAATGCCATGCCGTTGCAACACATGAAGACTCCCGAATCAGCTCGATGCCATGCAAGTACAATACATAAAATATGGCTCAGTGCCATGCCGATGCAACACATGAAGGTTCCCAAATGAGCTCAGTGCTGTGCAAGTACACTATATGAAATTTCCAAACTATAGCTCAGTGCCACGCCAATGCAACATGAAAGATCCCCAATCAGCTCGGTGCCATGCCAGCGCAACACATGAAGGTTCCCAAATGAGCTCGGTGCCATGCCAGCGCAACACATGAAGGTTCCCAAATGAGCTCAGTGCCATGCCAGCGCAATACATGAAGGCTCCCGAAAAAGCTCGATGCCATGTCAGCGCAATACATGAAGGCTCCCGAACGAGCTCAGAAACTCAAAAACTACTAGTGCAAGCAATAGAGGAGACAGTACGAAATGTGAAATTCTTTCTTAAAGCAAAAAGCGTCATAGAGGAACAGAAATCAACAGTTCGATTCGCAGGTACGTGCAGTTGATCAGACTGCATACTGTATCCTCTCCAAACATCAGTAGCTTCGTTGGCCACGGACTGATGAATGGAGCCGTGGCCCCCTGCTCTGCTTTCACTTCAAGGGTTAAAGTACGTATGTATATGAGTTTGTGCCTGCATGTGATAGCAGGATTCACACACACACTGGGCCCGATAGGGCCATTAAGCAGGACGAAACAAGCAACTTCTGGAGTTTTGGAGTTCTAAGCGGGATCATGTCTTTACTTTACTTATTTGAAGTGCCAAGCTTGAGCTGAAACCAAATGGTCACAACATGTTTGGTGCAATTTCAACTGTGCAATTCTAATGCTTTCAGGAGCAGTCTGTCATGTACATGTTCTTGTCAGGGAAATTTATGATCATGAAGAAGAAGCACCAATGTCAACGGAGGAAGGAAAGAGTATCAATCCGACATCTTGTACATGCGCAATGTCAGCCCTGTTTTCATCCTCGTTACCAATCTAGGCGTACTGAAGCAGCTGGTTTTTGGTCATGTGTGGAAAACGTATTCTGCAAAGTTGCAGCGCCTCATCGATACATCGGAAATATTCTGGATCAACATGTAAATGTAATGCAAAAATATCTTGAAGTTGTGCCCAACAGACGCGTGCAGGTTGTGAATGCTGAACGATCAATCTCATCCGAGCCAAAAGCCCAGAGGTAACACTGCGTGATGGACCAATTCCTGTATGAGTACGAATGATCTTATCCCATGGTAGTTGATATGAAACGGCACGCTGCAGAGGGTTCACACTAAGGCTAAGACGAACTGCGGACTGAGATCGCTACCCACACTGTCACTCTGAGGGCTTGACAACAAAAGTGCATGTGAGCGAAAAGTATGTCCAATTTTTCACAACATATCACCTATTGGTATAACACTATACTCGCCACTTTTGGTAGCTTGAAATGAGAAATCAAAACGACAAAGCTAAAAGTGAATACCCAGATTTTGCGAGGGGATCAAACTGTGAACATCACTGCAAGAAGTTAATCGCCAAACAAACATCAAATTGATTCAATTTGCCATTCCTGTTTCACACTCACTGATAACATAATCACCGCGAACGGCTCTATCACTCTGTACTGTTGATATGACAGCCACATCTTCCGCTCACAAGATCAACAGAAATGCAAGGGCACATGGTGAATATATCATTTTGGCGCTGCGCTCACAAATTAATCTAAACATATCTAAACATACACGGCTATGCCCTTGACTTGCGCTAACTGGGATCTGAAAATCCAGCGCCGATCAGAAGCATTATGACAAGCATCCCAAAAGGGACTTGCGGCATGATCCGCACAAACGCCTCCCGCATGTATGGTGCAGTGCTGGTGCTGTCGCGAATATGCAACTCCAAAAATACTGGTGGGGCGAGTTGCGTCTGAGAAATGTGAATATGCCATTGCCTTTCGGAATGTTTCTTTCAGTGATCGTTTGACATCTTCTTCACGGTCACTGTTACTCATGCTCCCCCTGGAATAGAAACCAGGAACTGGCAACCATTGAGCTTGATGTTCGGCAGCAGCTGAAGGTCGAATATACCCGTCCCGTAGAATGGCACAGGCAGTCAAAATACTACTATTGTGTGCAAAGGTAAAAACAGAGGGAAATTGAGGAGCATCACCAACTGTCTTGAAGGTAGGAATGTCCAAATGGAGAATCACAGCCCCTTTGAACTTCGTGGTCGTAGAGTCCGCTGAATGTGAAAGCTGAATAAATTCTGCTTTCTGAAACTTCTCAATCAAAGTTGGAAAAGAATTCATCGTTTTGCTAAGCACAAAACATGCCTCCATGAGAGTATGAAAGTCACCAGGAAATGTTGAACGAATTTGATCTCCCAAGAAGTCCCCAAAAGGCGTAGCCTGGATGGTAATCTCCGGTTCCAATACAAACCGTCGCTTGCGAGTATAATATTCTGGATTTGGGGCGTACTTCTGTGACGTTTCCACTACCCGACCAAGTTCCAAAGCATTCGCAAGTCTCTCAGAAACTTGAAACAAGTCTGCATGTAACCGTTCATTGAGTAAATAATATACTTCTTCCCATACGCACTGCTGAAAATTTCCGCGGGTCAGAGGCTGGAGGGCATCACAGAAGAAGCCAGCAAGTATTGGTGTAACAAAACACTGTCGACACAATGGGTGTCCAACTTCCAAGACTCGTTCTGTGCCGTCTTTCCAGCGAAAATCATGCACCGTCATGTCTGTCAGTCTTTGAATCGTTGTGTATTCAATGTATTTGATCTTTCCATGGAAATCATGTGTCTGAACTCTTGCACCATGTAAACGAGGTTTATACTTGGCAGGCTGGCTTTGAGGCGAAGACGAGTACAAATCTGAGGCAGCTGCGGTTCCAACACCTTCTGAGGTTAAGACTGCATCATGGCCACTCCCTCTTGCGACCGATTGAGAAGCACTTCCAACTTTGTTAGGTTCTGCCACTGTGAAGGGGGCTAACATTTTGGGCATCATGAGGTTGGGAACGGGCATCACAGAGGGAAAAATAGGTTGATATGCCGTTTGAGCTATCTGGGTCAAAGCGAGTTGTGCTTCCACTTGACTTAGACGATCCATCATCTGAGTAAGTTGTTGAAGACCCTGTGCGTCCGAGACTTCAAGCCGGTATTCACCCAGCTGTCCCCGCACACTCAAACTCGCTATTGGTCTAGGTGGTGAATTGACTATGGGACTCACATGAACCTGGGGTTGAACCTGCGCAGGTGGTGGAGGCAATGGTGGTAACCAAGACATCGTGAAAGGACCGCGTTGTCGTTGACCATCATATTGAGGAGGCGGACCCCCAGCACTTTTTGACAGCATGGCTATAGCAGCTATAGAAACAGTGGTTTGCCAGCATCAAGTAACACATAATAACAAATTAACACATAGTAACAAATTGCAAATATCAAGTGATACAAAACATTTTTGCGCGCATCAAGGTACATATAACAAAATTCAGAAATTTCTCGGTACAGCCCATCATGTTCTGCACATGCGTTATCATGAAGGTCATACATGCAGGATTTATCGAATACCCAAGCTTGATGCCTCACACAAGCATGCAGAATTCAAACTCCGAACTTCCCACGGAATGATGTAATGCAAAGAGAAGCACTGGTTTGGTTATTTAGACCAAAGGAACACACACTGACACACACATGCACACACATACAACCAAGTCTTTGCATGGTGGACTGAATGCCGCAACATCCATGTATCAGTTAGTCTTCGCCTTAAGGCTCCTTCACCGCTAGGCGTCCTTCACCTCTAGGCGTCCTTCACCGCTAGGCGTCCTTTTGAGTGCCGCTAGGCTGTTCTTCGCCCATTTGGGCTCCTTCTACTGTCATCTACATGACAGTCATCCTACACGACACGCTAATGTGTCGCGAGATAATCCTTGAGCTGGGACGAATCCCTGCGATGGTGTCGGCATAATCTGCCGTGCACCCAGTACACACTGCTGAATTGGGTTTGAAATGGACCCTCATGTGAATGATCTCGTTCTCGCCTTGAATTCCTTAGAAACCTGGCCAACACTGCTGATAGAAATTGCACCCTACTCTACCAACCCGCTGTAACACAGGAGAGCTTCCAAACTAGCTCGGTACTATGCTAGCACAATGCATAAAAACCGCTAAAAATTATAGCACAATGCCATGCCGCTGCAACACATGAAGACTCCCGAATCAGCTCGATGCCATGCAAGTACAATACATAAAATATGGCTCAGTGCCATGCCGACGCAACACATGAAGGCTCCCGAATCAGCTCAATGCTGTGCAAGTACACTATATGAAAATTTCCAAACTATAGCTCAGTGCCACGCCAATGCAACATGAAAGATCCCCAATCAGCTCGGTGCCATGCCAGCGCAACACATGAAGGTTCCCAAATGAGCTCGGTGCCATGCCAGCGCAACACATGAAGGTTCCCAAATGAGCTCAGTGCCATGCCAGCGCAATACATGAAGGCTCCCGAAAAAGCTCGATGCCATGTCAGCGCAATACATGAAGGCTCCCGAACGAGCTCAGAAACTCAAAAACTACTAGTGCAAGCAATAGAGGAGACAGTACGAAATGTGAAATTCTTTCTTAAAGCAAAAAGCGTCATAGAGGAACAGAAATCAACAGTTCGATTCGCAGGTACGTGCAGTTGATCAGACTGCATACTGTATCCTCTCCAAACATCAGTAGCTTCGTTGGCCACGGACTGATGAATGGAGCCGTGGCCCCCTGCTCTGCTTTCACTTCAAGGGTTAAAGTACGTATGTATATGAGTTTGTGCCTGCATGTGATAGCAGGATTCACACACACACACACACACACGCTCACTCACACACACACATACACTCACGCGCACACACACATACATACACTCACACACACACACTTGCTCAGAAATATCTTATCGAATTACTGATGTGGAATGCATCATACGTGCAAAAACACCTCAGTAAACCTGACAGGAACGGTTTTGGATGATTAGACGTGAGAAACTGTGCGAAGGAAATCTTTCTACGTCCTTGCTAGATGAGTCAACTCGTTCTGATGCAGCTCAAACCTTCATTATTGACCGTATACTGTTCCAGATTTCGACAACAGTGCAGAAAAGAACTGAAAATCGAATCGACTTGCCGGTTCTAGGCTTGGCCGGTTGCCATGACGGAAAACGGAATGGGAATAAAACAGAAATTGAAATAGCAGGTACACAGAGTTGATCAGACTCTGCTTCCAGCACAAGTGGATAGCTTCGTTGGGTGCAGTCTCCACTGTGCTCTGCACCCCCCTGCTGTTACAAAATTGTAAACGACGTCAAAAAGAATACCATCAAAGTACAAGAATCAAGCAAGTTAGAAGTTTTACATCTGTTCAGATGTTCCACACACACGCCTCGCTGCCGCGAGGCTTGTTTTTTTGGCAACTGCGAGGTTGTTAGCGAAGCTCTTATTTGGGCCCTTAAGCAGGATACAGCGATTGACGCAAAATCAAAATACAGGGAAGAAATCTGCAGCTGAATTATCCGAATGGCTCAGAACACCTTCAGCCCGGAATTGTCAGATCTCAATCGCTGATGTCAGAAAGCTCTTCCATTTGTTGAGCTTGCTGCGACAAATGGCGAGTGGTCTGTGCCAAATGGCTAGCAAGGTGGGCCAAATCTGCTGCCGTGAAGACCTGAACCGGGTTCATGCTCAAGTCATCTCCTGGATTCTCAAGCTTCTCAAGAATCGCCATGTTGGCCTCTCTGTCATTGTTGAGAATGTTCCAAAGAACGGTGGCCAGCTGGTGGATCTGGCTCGGTGCCGATGCGGCTTTGGCATGGACAATGAGGGAGTCCGTGTCTTCCATATCAGATCCCGGCAGGGATTCTTGGCTTTCTCCCGCTTGGTTCGCGCTGTCGGACTCTTGCGGATAGTGATGCCAATTTCCATCATGGTGCACTTCAGGAATTTGGAAATGCCGACGCCAGTAATTGGCTAGTTGGGTGGCTTGCTCCCAAGAGTCTATCCATCCGTTTTGATCAGCACGGATGTGACCAATGATCCCATTGAAGAAGAACTCCGGTTGCCGGTTCCGGTGTGCCCCGTACCGGTCCACTTCCGTCACCATAAGGCGACGGAGCTCTGGCTGGGAGCTATCAGCCTGAGGTGTTCGAACTTCTGTGAAGAAATGAGCATGGAGCCGGCGACGTTTTTCTTCAATCTCCATCTGGAGTGGATAAGCTTCCTCTCGTCCAGGAGGGATCGGAGTCTGATGATCGGCAGGAGCAGGAAGGGGTACTGACGGAGCCGCAGTTGAGTACCCGTAGTGAGAGGATTGGCCACTGGAGTCGGCACTTGGAAAAGAAGGCCAAGCTATGGACTTAGTGAAATCAGTGACACTGCGAGAAGGATGGTTTGAATCAGAAGGTGCGGCAGCGCTGCTGGGATATCCATGAGATCGAGAATGACGACGTGGCATGCTCATCAATGTTGAAGGAGAAGTGAAACCGGCAAGTAAGGAATCACGTTTGGTCATGATACAGCTGGAGCCAAGGGCTGAGAGAAATTACACGGAGAGGTAAAAAGAAAACAAAGTCACCATGGGAAGGAGGGACAAAAGGAAAACAAAGATGAAGCACAAAGCTCAAGGACTTTTTAACCCGTCTTATGGAAGCATGTTGCGGTTAGGGAGGGCTTCATGGCAGCTCATGCGCATGATATAAGGCTGAAAGTGAGACGTGAAATGTCGAATATTGTTCGGAAATAAAATGCCGAATTCTTGGCCCTCAGTCCAATGGGGACGATATTCATGAAGGAGTTCAACAAGGCGGTCTTCGTTGCGGAGAGCAAAGGTGTCTCCAGTCTCGTCTTGCCACCGGATGTCCATGGAGGACGGGGGAAGGTAGCGATCCCACGTGTACCAGATGCGTTGGCTGATGCAATATAGCAGGTTGTACACCGTGAAAGATTCAAGACGGTGGGTGTTGAGTAAGACATTGTAGGTGAACAGGGCACGTTCTTCAATCCTGCTAAGGGCAGGCAGCACATCGCAGGTCGTGGCGTCCATGACATCATCATGGATTTTGTTCATGAGTGGACTACATATTCGAGGTCCACGATGACAAGTACTTTTCGAAGACGAGGAGCAGGAGGTGTCTCCGGCCATGGATCATATTGTCGACTGCGTTGTTGCGGGTGGCGGCTTTGCCACATGGGATCGTCCCGCGAACGAGAACGTTCAGGAACGGTTCGTACAAAAGTAGATGAATGAGCCATATTTGGTTCCATCAGTAGTTGACGATACAAAAAAGAACAAAGCAAGAGAAACAGAAGGGAAAAAAAGGAAAAGGAGATCCAAAGGACGAAAAGGAAAACCTTACCGTTACCAGCTGGACAGCGGGCAGTTTCTCACTTTTTCTGCATTGATGGGACTGGAGCATTGGTTAGTCCTCCGCCTCTGGTTCATGAGGTGGATTCATGCGACCGTGCTGGTCCATGACTCCAGGCATTTGTTTCAAGATTCCCCATCTCATTTTACACACTTGAGGGTCGCGGTGAAGTCGAGCTCCGATCGTCTTCCACGAAGGACGAGACTTTGTGTCCTGTTTCATGCTTATCAGCTCTTGATCATCTGCGTTGGTCCATGGGCGAAATGGTGGGTCACGAGGTGTATCAGCTGGATTTGGTTGAATGAGACGAAAGGTTGGAGATGGTGGTGCCTTTGGGTTTGGTGTCAATGTGAGCGTGGAGGTGCCTGGTGGAGTGGTGGAGGTGGTGTTTGCGGCTGTACCGTAGTGGTAGTTGAGGTCTGCGGCCGGATGATCATGAGCAGAAGCAGCTCCTGATGCTGCATCACAATCTGAATCATCTGAATTGGGGCCTCCGGACGGTGCCTCTGATGTGATGGGAAGTGGGACCGGGTGGCCACCGCCCGTAGCCGGCGGGACTCGAGATTCTGGAATTGACACCATTTTTTGTTTCTTCTTCGGTTGCGGGTCTACAGTTGATGAAGCCCGTTGTTTGGACCGGACCGGAACTGGAATTGTGGGTCGGGATGTGACCCGAAAAGGTTCAGTAACTGTTGAAGTACCCGGAGTTGGATCAGGGCCTGGATCCGTCATGAGAACTGGATTTCGAGCTTGAACAGGTGTGGTGGAAATATGTTCGCCGTCCCTGCAATGTGGAGGATGCGTGGTGGTGGGACGCAGGTTGGGTTCAGGATTCATCACCATATGTGACGGAATACCTCCATGTGACACCATGGTTGGTGGAAGCGAAGACGGAGGTAAAGGAACGAAAGTGTGGAGGCCTCTGGATGTTTGACGTTCTAAGCGGACATGTGAAGAGGGTATGGAATCTTCCCACTCGATGGATGGCTCGAAGAAGGGAAGAAGCCCCGCCAAGTAGTTTAGATGCATGATGGCCCGAGCCAGGTGGTGATGAAAGGCACGGCCTTGAGCGTGGTCCATGGGAAGAAAAACGCAGCAAGGAAAAGGGTTGAAGCGGTGGTTGAGCCAAGAAGCTGCCAGAAGACAACAACAAAAGAAGACCAAAGGACAACGTGACAAGAACAAAAACAAAACAAGGGAAAAAAGGACAACTGGAACCTGCAAGCTTTAAGCGCATGTTTGACCAGGCGATTTCACGTTCTGATGCTGAATCAAGAGTTGATCTGAGATTGTCTGGAGTTCCTCCTTGGGAAAACCAGCACGTGTGTACAAATGAATTAATTGGGTAAGACCTTGTTGGACACGAAAATCGGGGAAGGCACCCTTGATGACAATGTGGCAGCGCGAGCGAAAACCACTGAGGAGGACTTTTGGAGGGGAAGCTGAAAATGGTGAGAAGACTTGAGAGATATTTGTCGGTCCCTGGTAGGTTAGTTCCAGTGGTTTTGTTTCAAGCATAAAGCCGAGAAATTCTTGATCAGGTTCCGTCTCAAGAATGATGGGTTTTCCATAGAATCCTTCGTCCAAGAGGACCTCGTATGGTGCAAGTGCAGTGAGGCGTTTGTCTCCAAATATGAGACGATTGTCGACGTAGCGGATATGTCGAATGAACAAGCGATGATTGGAGAGAAGTTGGTGGAAGGTAATGGACCAAATTTGTTCACTGATGGAGACTACCATAAGGCAGAGAGCAGGTGAGAGAGGGCTGCCCATGGGACTTCCTCTGCTTTGGTACGTCCCTTGATGATGTCGCCTGGGTTGTTGGATATTCCTGGGTACACCGAAAAAGCTTCATCATCGAAGACATTCATCTTTGGCCGAAGGAAGTCCAAGAGCATGAACCAGGATCTGGTGAAGCGGTCTTGGTCAATGCTGGTGAAGAAGCCTGCTAAGTCTTGATTGACCAGGATCAAATCGGCGTCGACAGGCGCCGATCGCAGGATGGAGAGTAATGTGTAAACATCCCCTGTGGCAAAGTGGTTGGGACAGGCGGCCGGAATGAGCTGAAAGATGAGCCTGGCAAGGATGTTGAGCATGGGTCGAAATGGGGAGTCCACAAAGGAGATGATGGGTCGACCGCTGCGGAATTCTTTCTTCCGTTTTGCCAGAATGTAGCCGGATGGGAGTTGGCGACCAGAACCCACAGCCCAAGGATATGCTTTGCCATGTTGTCGTTGAAGAGATTCGACCAGTGAGGACACAATGGAGGATGGTTCGTCTGATAGTTGCTCAAATATTGACGGGTCCTGAAAAGTCTTTTCGATGGATTGGTAATAAAGACACGGACAGTAGATGCGAAGGGACGAGGCATGTTTGTCCTCACAGTGGAAAATGACTCCTTCAAACGTGGACTGAAGTTTGTTGATGGAGGACTTTGTGATGTGATTGGTGATCTGTTGGGTGTGCTCGGACCAAAGGTGATCGCAAAGGTCAGAAATGTTCGACTGTGGCATAGAGGGTAAGCCATGCGTTTCGTCCAGGTCTTGAGACCAAGTCGCATCTGATTATGATATTCCTTCTTTGACGGAAAGACTTTGTTGGACAAGGAACCTTCTGCGATCACGGCAAGTTCTGGTGGAAGTAAGGAATGGAGAAGGGAACCGGATAGAACTCAGTGTGGATCTGAAGGATTGAGAGCAGCGGTTTTGTAAGATGACCACGATTTGCAACAACAAATCGCTGGATTGGAAGTAGACCAATCATCGATGGCTTGTTTGTGATTGCAAAGTATGTCAAGAACGGCAGCGTGCTTGATGAAAACCATCTTGAAGGATGGAGTGTGGCAAGGGACCTGGTGGTCCAGCATTTTGAAATGCCACTGACGCAGGAATTTCCTCAATTGTGGCTGGAGATTTGGGGAAAGGGACCATGGTGCCCGTAAGGCGGAGGCCCGTGGGGCCGGTTTCCCATGCCACCATTTGATTGAGGCATCGATGGCATTCAAGGACAGCGTTCGAAAAGGCTCCTGGGTGTTGTTTGCCAGCCGTCGAAGAGCATAGCAGAGGGTAAGACCCCCATCATTGGATCGCAGCATCTTTGTTAGTTCGAACCTCGCCTTGGTATTTGATCCTAAGGCATGGATGATGGTCCAGAGTTCAAGACGGTTTTGGAACCGTGATGACGTCAAGACTTGACGAACAAGTTGTGAAGTGAATTTGTGTTTGGCACGGCGCCAGAGGGTGGCAAGGCCAAACTGCGCGTTGGTATTCAGAAGGGGTTTTTTGAGAAGACCCTTCTTTGGGTGGAAGAATTGGCAAATGAAGGGATAGTTAAGTCGAGGTTGCCACTCTTGAATGAAGGCCATTTCGAGGCTGCGATAGTCAACTCTGTCTGTGTAGATTGGGATCGGAGCCCAAATGTACAGGTTGTCATGGTCATGCCAATAGCGTAGTGCCAGTTCGGCTTGGACAAGTCTCTCGTTCGTAAGTTGGAAGTATTTTCTGGATTGGCTGTACTCTCTGTCGAGAGTGTGGTGCATTGCAGAACCCAAATAAAATTTGGGTTGCATGTTGGTAATGTGAGTGAAACGGATGTAGACGCTCTGAGGCTGGAAAAATTGTCTGGAAAAAAGATTGTGGGAATGTAAGGTGGTACCCCCTAAGTGTTGGAGATCGGCACACCCTTCCAAAATTGACTTCAGCTTGGGGTTGGGTCGAAGACCGTGGAGGATTGCCAACACCATCATACGTGTTTGGATGATGCGGAAGCCTTGAAAAAGGTGGATGCTGTGAGTCATTGTGAAGGGAGTCAAAATGTAGATGACGAGAACCATCGAATGAAGAATGTGCAAATGGGATTGAAGCACCTTGTGCTTGAGTTTGCGACGAAAGAGAGGTGCTAGTCAATTGGTGAGACTGATGCCTGCTGTCATGGCTCGAAGGAGGTTCAGTGCATCATAGTTCTTTCCCATGAGGTTGACAGGGATGCCCATCATGACGGCCACTCGTTCGACTGTGTCCAAAGCTTCTGCCGGCTGATTTGCCCACCATTCCTCTGTTTTGGCAATATTGTCCATGAGAACCTTCCTCTTTGGCTCCGATAAGTTGAGTTCTTTCAGCCATTTGTTGAAAGCTCGCACTGCAAGAGCTGGTGGCATATTTTGAGCAAGCCATGGATTCACGGTGGTGGTGGCGACAAGCAGAGAGGAAGGATCGAAGCCAGGTGGTGCTGGAGGTGCTGGACTTTGGGAATTCCGAAGGAGAGCTGCATGGATAGGTGTTGAAGCAGGACTCGAGGCTGAGGGGCCCGTAGCTCATGGGGTGGATGGTTCACCCGTGGTGTCTCCAAGTTGCTGGCGCAGTTGTGCCAGTTGGCTTCTGAGTTGAGTAAGCTCGTGCTGGGTGTCAGGATCTGCTGTACGGGTAGGAACCCAGCTATGGATGAGGTCGGCAATTTGTTGTGCCGCATACTTGGTGTTATTGGTCTTGTCAAGAAGCTTTCCATCTTGTCTGGCTTTGCAAGAGGAGACCTTGTCCAGGTCCACTCCCTTGTTTCGGAGCTGAGTCAAGAGCTCCGTCGTGAATACAACAGCTGCGATGTCTCCAGTAGGTATCAAGTAGAGTTCACGTCCATGAGCCAGCTTGCGAAGCCAGAAGTTGTTGGCCTGTTGGTACAACATGGCCGCCACCGGTAATTTCAAAGGATCACATCCTTCGATGTCCAGTTTCTGCGTGAAGGCTGATTGACGAATGCACCGAGGGAAAGTCAAGCCGTTGATCTTCTGGTTGTCGTAGTGGTCTTTATCCTCTTGCCAGTGAGGATTGAGGTCAAATCCATAAGTGCGACTGTCATCAGCAGTTGTATGTCCTCCTGGTGAATTCGTGTATGGAGTGCCAGCTTGACGAGGCTGGGACGAGGGGATTGATGGAGTGCTGGGAGATGCAGCTTGAGTGGGTGGACAAGGCAAGGTAGGTGAACAAGGTGGAGTTGTTGGACGAGGTAGGAATGGATATGCCAGAGTAGGTGGAGGTGACGATGGAGGTGCCGGTGGGAATCGTGGATTTGGCCATGTGCCCGTCTGAGTGGCTGAGTTTGGACTGATGGGTTGATTCAGAAAATAAGGTCCCGACTGTTGTAAATCTGAGGTCGAGACTGAGGCCGTGACATTTGTTGTGAGTGCCAAATTGCCGATTGCATTGGTCCACACCAACGAGGAAAGAAGGGTAGTTCTTGTCGTACCGGTGGAACTGGAGCTCGAGGTTCAGCACGGTTACGTCCAGGCACTGGGGATCGAGATCGATCCGACTCCGCCATGGGTGCGCAGGATGATGTCTTATTGGTCACTGAGGAAACAAACTGCAAATTCACGAAGGTTAGATCAAAATCAACGTCAAAAATCAAAACACCGGGGAATCAGAGAAGTATCACAGCAAGAAACGTCCATCCAGCAAGATACTCAAGTAGAGAAGAACATCAAGAGACAAAAAAGAAAGAGAGAAGGAGATTTGAAACCTGAAAATCAGATTGGAGCAACCGTGCATTTTGGTCCAAAGCGTTTGTCCAGGAAATTCCTAGAAAGTAAAATTCGGAGACCTGTTTAGGCCGAATATCGCTAATAATACAAGAAACCACCTGTGCAAAACTAAGTGTTTAGCCTCGACGACGGTCTGAGTAACGTTCCTCATTGCTTCGATAGTTACAGTCATCTGAGGTCGTGTCACCAAGGTCGATTCTCACGGAGCCCTTGAGGTCAGCCCATTTCAGAGCTATGAATTTCAAGCCCACATGTTGGCTGTGCGCAATCGTGTACTTCTCGGAAGTGGTGACGATTCCTTTTCCGCCCACACCAAGTTGAGCTTTCTCGTTGCCTCCAGCTTTGAATGCAATGTGTTCGTCGGACCCACGATACATCGCCCCTACGATGATGTCCTGTTGGCCTTTGCCCTTCTTCTCCATGGAGTCAAGGAGGTCTCGTTCAGCCCAAGGTGGGATGGTTTTGTCACTGTTGGAGACTTCTCTGCCGATGAAGAATGCCCCAAAGGTTGGTAGGTGACAACGCTGAGGGTTTTTATGGTAAGACCAGTTTGCAGGTCTGATCTTGCCTTCCAAGAGTATTTGCTGAGAGGTGTGGATCTTCGTTCCGTGACACAGTGCCCAGGTGTGACTTTGTTGGTTGCCAAAGGGAGGTGGCATCTGGAAGCGGCCGGTGTCTGGTAAAGGCATGACGAGTGCAAGCATGTTGGTGTTTGGAAGTTCACGGACATGGCAAGTGGATAAATCGTAGTCAGGGAGAAGGTTGGTGCTGAAGAAGAGTTGGACCGCTTTTTTGACCACATCAGCAGGGATTCTCTGATCAACTTGGTGAAGTTGTTCACAAGCCGTATCGTAATCTTCTTGTTCGATAGTGGTGGACGGCTGGGGACGTTCAGCAGCTGTGAGTTCATTTGCTGCGCGCATCCTGTCCGGATGATTCAAAGCATGTCTGATCTGTCGAGCCCATTCGTCCCTCGAGCCGTCTTGAAGATTGATGGCAACATGTCCTGGAGGGACGGTGGTGGAGCCTCGAGATTGGACTGAGCCTGATCTGTGTGGATGTTGGCGTGAGCGGTTGGAGGTCTGGTCAGAGGAGAATGCAGTGAGTGGTTTTGTAGAAGGGTCGTATTGGCTGTGATGTTTGACTGTTGGTTTGGGGTAATCGATCCAACCCGATGGGTGGGATGGATAGGAAGGTTTGGGATAATCCTTCCACTGGCCCCATGATTTCCACTTGTTAGTGGAGTGATGGTCGTAGGACTGGTAGTTGGACTGGGGATACTCGGTGTGGGAAGATGGATGTGGGTGGTGTTCCCACGTTGCAGGGTGAAGACTGGCTGGCCTGTGACTGGGTTCATCCCGTGCATGGTCATCATCTCTTTCATGTAGTACTTCTCGTCGACGTGGAGAGGCTGACCGTAATGTGATCGAGGCAGCTCTGCCGGGACGTCTCGAAACGTTTCTCGACGTGGAGCGCCTTCTCCTGCGTGACGAGCGTGGTCGAGACGAACGATGTGTTCGTCTGGAAGATTTTGCTGGACGTGGACTGCGTGGAACAGAGATCGGACGTTTGTCAGGTATTTCAGGACCTGAACGATGCCGATGAGAGCGAGAGCGACGATGGGAACGTTGTGGTGGTGGTAGAACTTCATCTGGTGGAGGAGGATGGCTTAAAATGGGTGGAGAGATTGGAATTGGTGGTTGTACGGGGAGTGGAGGATGACTTTTGTGACGCTCTTGGTTCTTGTCCACAAAAGCCTGCATACTGGATTCGACCGTGTTCTTCATCTGCTGCATCATCTCCTCTGGATTGAAGGATACACTGGATCCAGGTTGTGTGGATGGAGGTGCCACTGGTGTTGGTGGTTCTGGCGCCTGTGGTGTGGACTGAGGTTGAAGTGGAGTGGGCGTGGACTGGTGGAAAGGGAGGAGCTGTTGGAGATGCTGGATATGAGTTTGAGCTTGTGACGCAAGTTGTTGATTTAAGATGGAGTTTTGCTCCCTGAGATGAGCAAGTTGCGCCTGAGTCTGAGCTTGAGACTGAGCTTGTGACTGCTGGCTAATCATATCACCTCCACAAAATTGTCCTGGAGGTACTGCTGATTGAGGAGACGTAAATGATGGAGCTGACCAGCCGTAGTTCCACATTGACTCTGGAAAGTTAGGCCAGCGACCAGGGAACATGGCAGGAAAAGTCAGGTTTTGTAAATATCCAATAACAACAGTTCAAAAAATGATGCATCCACAACTCATGCAATATTCGTGATAAGGCTCAAAGGCCCCCGGCTGTCAAGTCCCAACCCTATAAACGGCGTCAGTAGTCAACCCCTGAATTACATGCACAATTGAACCTCACCAGAGTAACCAAAAGAAAGTGACCATACCTGGAAAGCATGTCCTCTTGCCTGAAGTTTCATGTAAAAAAGGCTGCGGTCAGTCTCTTGAGAAAGAACAGAAAGATTGTTGTCGTGGCTTCCAGCTATGCTCATCGGCTACTGGTGGCAAAAAAGAAGAGGCCAGGCACCGCGGCACACTGTTCAACACAAATCGACGTCGACAAGGTGAGAAACGAAAAAAGGCCAGCAGTTCACTTTACTTAGACGAATTACTAATTCAAAAGTGTAAATTCAGACATCGATTTACTGTCAATTGTTAGCCTAGAAAGGCTTTCCCCGAAGGGTTCCTGCCAACTTGACGTAGGCAGCAGGAATGACACACTTGCTCAGAAATATCTTATCGAATTACTGATGTGGAATGCATCATACGTGCAAAAACACCTCAGTAAACCTGACAGGAACGGTTTTGGATGATTAGACGTGAGAAACTGTGCGAAGGAAATCTTTCTACGTCCTTGCTAGATGAGTCAACTCGTTCTGATGCAGCTCAAACCTTCATTATTGACCGTATACTGTTCCAGATTTCGACAACAGTGCAGAAAAGAACTGAAAATCGAATCGACTTGCCGGTTCTAGGCTTGGCCGGTTGCCATGACGGAAAACGGAATGGGAATAAAACAGAAATTGCAATAGCAGGTACACAGAGTTGATCAGATTCTGCTTCCAGCACAAGTGGATAGCTTCGTTGGGTGCAGTCTCCACTGTGCTCTGCACCCCCCCTGCTGTTACAAAATTGTAAACGACGTCAAAAAGAATACCATCAAAGTACAAGAATCAAGCAAGTTAGAAGTTTTACATCTGTTCAGATGTTCCACACACACACACTTGCTCAGAAATATCTTATCGAATTACTGATGTGGAATGCATCGCACGTGCAAAAAACACTTCAGTTAAACCTGACAGGAGTTCGTGAATGACTAGGCGAGAGAAACAGTGTAGAAGAATTCTTTCTACGTCCTTGCTAGATGCAACTGTTTCATCTGACGAAGTCGGCAATAGTTCAGATTGCGAAAACCGTGCAAACAAGAATTTGAAAATAAGTTGTTTGGAAACGGCAAGGTGGTTCTTGGGTTAGCCACGCCCCATAACGAAGAAAATGAAGCAGGTACGTGGAGTTGATCAGACACCATATCCTAGTCAACTGCATGGAGCTTCGTTGGCGACAGCCATGCAGAGACCCTGTCGCCCCCTGCTGTAACAAGTTGATACATGATACCAAAACGAAGTTCTCAAAAAACACGAAACAAGCAAATTAGAAGTTTTACATCTTTTCAGATGTTCCACACACACGCCTCGCTGCCGCGAGGCTGGTTTTTTGGCAACTGCGGGATTGGTGGCGAAGCTCTTATTTGGGCCCTGAAGCAGGATATAGCGATTAACGCGAAATCAAAATACAGGGAAGAAACCTGCAGCTGAATTATCCGAGTTGCTCAGAACACCTTCAGCCCGGAGTAGTCAGATCTCAATCGCTGATGTCGGAAAGCTCCTCCATTTGTTGAGCTTGCTGCGACAGGTGGCGAGTGGTCTGTGCCAAGTGGCTAGCAAGGTGGGCCAAGTCTGCTGCCGTAAAGACCTGAATCGGGTCAGTTCCTGGGTTCTCCAATTTCTCGAGAATGGCCAGGTTTGCCTCTCTGTCATTGTTGAGAATGTTCCTAAGAACGGTGGCCAGCTGGTGGATCTGGCTCGGTGCCGATGCGGCTTTGGCATGGACAATAAGGGAGTCCGTGTCTTCCATATCAGATCCCGGCAGGGATTCTTGGCTTTCTCCCGCTTGGTTCGCGCTGTTGGACTCTTGCGGATAGTGATGCCAATTTCCATCATGGTGCACTTCAGGAATTTGGAAATGCCGACGCCAGTAATTGGCTAGTTGGGTGGCTTGTTCCCAAGGGTCTATCCATCCGTTTTGATCAGCACGGATGTGACCAATGATCCCATTGAAGAAGAACTCCGGTTGCCTGTTTCGATGCACCCCGTACCGGTCCACTTCCGTCACCATAAGGCGACGGAGCTCTGGCTGGGAGCTATCAGCCTGAGGTGTTCGAACTTCTGTGAAGAAATGAGCATGGAGCCGGCGACGTTTTTCTTCAATCTCCATCTGGAGTGGATAAGCTTCCTCTCGTCCCGGAGGGATCGGAGTTTGATGATCAGCAGGAGCAGGAAGGGGTACTGACGGAGCCGCGGTCGAGTACCCGTAGTGAGAGGATTGGCCACTGGATCTTGCATGTCGAAAAGAAGGCCAAGCAGTGGACTCAGTGAAATCAGTGACACTGCGGGAAGGATAGTTTGAATCAGAAGGTGCGGCGGTGCTGCTGGGATATCCATGAGATCGAGAATGACGACGTGGCATGCTCATCGATGTTGAAGGAGAAGTGAAACCGGCAAGTAAGGAATCACGTTTGGTCATGATACAGCTGGAGCCAAGGGCTGAGAAAATTACACAAAGAGAAAAAAGAAACCAAATACACAATGGGAAGAAAGGACAAGAGGAATTCAAAGATGAAGCACAGCGCACAAGGACTTTTTTAACCCGTCTTATGGAAGCATGTTGCGGTTGGGGAGGGCTTCATGGCAGCTCATGCGCATGATATAAGGCTGAAAGTGAGACGTAAAATGTCGAATGTTGTTTGGAAATAAAATGCCGAATTCTTGGCCCTCAGTCCAATGGGGACGATATTCGTGAAGGAGTTCAACAAGCCGGTCTTCATTGCGGAGAGCGAAAGTGTCTCCAGTGTCGTCTTGCCACCTGATGTCCATGGAGGACGGGGGTAGGTAGCGATCCCACGTATACCAGATGTGTTGGCTGATGCAATAGAGCAGGTTGTACACCGTGAAGGATTCAAGACGGTGGGTATTGAGTAAGACATTGTAGGTGAACAGGGCACGTTCTTCAATCCTGCTGAGGGCAGGTAACACATCGCAGGTCGTGGCGTCCATGACATCATCATGGATTTTGTTCATGAATGGACGTACAGATTGGAGGTCCACGATCGCAAGTACTTTTCGAAGACGAGGAGCAGGAGGTGCTTCGGGCCATGGATCATATTGTCGACCACGTTGTTGTGGGTGGCGGGTTTGCCACATGGGGTCGTCCCGCGAACGAGAACGTTCAGGAACGGTTCGTACAAAAGTAGATGAATGAGCCATATTTGGTTCCATCAGTAGTTGACGATACAAAAAAGAACAAAGCAAGAGAAACAGAAGGGAAAAAAAGGAAAAGGAGATCCAAAGGACGAAAAGGAAAACCTTACCGTTACCAGCTGGACAGCGGTCAGTGTCTCACTTTTTCTGCATTGATGGGACTGGAGCATTGGTTAGTCCTCCGCCTCTGGTTCCTGAGGTGGATTCATGCGACCGTGTTGGTCCATGACTCCAGGCATTTGTTTCAAGATACCCCACCTCATTTTACACACTTGAGGGTCGCGGTGAAGTCGAGCTCCGATCGTCTTCCACGAAGGACGAGACTTTGTGTCCTGTTTCATGCTTATCAGCTCTTGATCATCTGCATTGGTCCATGGGCGAAATGGTGGGTCACGAGGTGGATCAGCCGGATTTGGGTGAATGACCCGAAAGGTTGGAGACGGTGGTGCCTTTGGGTTTGGTGTCAAAGTGAGAGTGGAGGTACCGGGTGGAGTGGTGGAGATGGCGTTTGCAGCTGTACCGTGGTGGTAGTTGAGGGCTGTGACTGGGTGATCCTGAGCAGAAGCAGCTCCCGATGCTGCATCACAATCGGAGTCATCTGAATTTGGGCCTCCAGAAGGTGCCTCTGATGTGATGGGAAGTGGGCCCGGGTGGCCGCCGCCCGTAGCCGTCGGGATTTGACTCCGTTTTTTGTTTCTTCTTCGGTTGCGGGTCGACTGTTGATGAGGCCCGTTGTTTGGACCGAACCGGGACTGGAATGGTGGGTCGAGATACGACTCGAAAAGGTTCGGTAACTGTTGAAGTACCCGGAATTGGATCAGGGCCTGGATCCGCCATGAGAACTGGGATCCGAGGTGCCACAGCTGTGGTGGACATGGGTTCGCCGTCCCTGCCCTGTGGAGGATGTGCAGTAGTGGGACGCAGGTTGGGTTCAGGATTTATCACCATATGTGACGGGATTCCTCCATGTGACACCATGGTTGGTGGAGGCGAAGACGGAGGTAAAGGAACAAAAGTGTGAAGGCCTCTGGATGTTTGACATTCTAAGCGGAAATGTGACGGAGGTAAAGAGTCTTCCCATTCGATGGATGGCTCGAAAAAGGGGAGAAGCCCCGCCAAGTGGTTGAGATGCATAATGGCCCGAGCCAGGTGGTGATGGAAGGCACGGCCTTGAGCATGATCCATGGGAAGAGAAACGAAGCAAAGAAAGGGTCGAAGCGGTGGTTGAGCCAAGAAGCTGCCAGAAGGCAACAACAAAAAGGGGCAGGGGGCAACATGACAAAAACCAAACACCTACAAAACAAGAAAAGCAAGGACAAACAAGACCAGCAAGCTGCAAGCGCATGTTTGATCAGGTGATTTCATGTTCTGATGCTGAATCAAGAGTTGATCCGAAATTGTCTGGAGTTCCTCCTTGGGAAAACCAGCACGTGTGTACAAATGAACTAATTGGGAAAGACCTTGTTGGACTCGAAAATCGGGGAAGGCACCCTTGATGACAATGTGGCAGCGTGAGCGAAAACCACTGAGGAGGACTTTTGGAGGGGAAGCTGAAAATGGTGAGAGGACTTGAGAGATTTTTGTCGGTCCCTGGTATATCAGTTCCAGTGGTTTTGTTTCAAGCATAAAGCCGAGAAATTCTTGATCAGGTTCGGTCTCGAGAATGATGGGTTTTCCATAGAATCCTTCGTCCAAGAGGACCTCATATGGTGCAAATATTTGTCCGCTGATGGAGACTACCATAAGGCAAAGAGCAGGTGAGAGAGGGCTGCCCATGGGACTTCCTCTGCTTTGACGGACACATTTTTGGCCCAGTGCAAAAGTCTGCATATTTAGTGCTGATTTGATCAAGTCTGGGACATCCTTGATGACAATCTTCCGAGTGACATTGAGACGACGAAACGTACGTCCTTTGATGATGTCGCCTGGGTTGTTGGATTTTCCTGGATACACCGAAAAAGCTTCATCATCGAAGACATTCATCTTTGGCCGAAGGAAGTCGAGGAGCATGAACCAGGATCTGATGAAGCGGTCTTGGTCGATACTGGTGAAGAAACCTGCTAGATCTTGATTGACCAGGATCAAATCGGCGTCGACGGGTGCCGATCACAGGATGGAGAGCAGTGTGTAAACATCCCCTGTGGCAAAGTGGTTGGGACAGGCAGTTGGAATGAGCTGAAAGATGAGCCTGGCAAGGATGTTGAGCATGGGGCAAAATGGGGAGTCCACAAAGGAGATGATTGGTCGACCGCTGCGGAATTCTTTCTTCCGTTTAGCCAGGATGTAACCGGATGGGAGTTGGCGACCAGATCCCACTGCCCAAGGGTATGCTTTGCCATGTTGTCGTTGAAGAGAGTCGACAAGTGAAGTCACAATGGAGGATGGTTCGTTTGATAGTTGCTCAAAAATTGACGGGTATTGAAAAGTCTTTTCGATGGATTCGTAGTAAAGACACGGGCAGAAGATGCGAAGGGACGAGGCATGTTTGTCCTCGCAGTGGAAAATGGCACCCTCAAACGTGGACTGAGGTTTGTTGATGGAGGACTTTGTGATGTGATTGGTGATTTGTTGAGTGTGCTCGGTCCAAAGTTGATGGCAAAGGTCGGAAATGTTCGACTGTGGCATAGAAGGTAAGCCATTTCGTTTTGTCCAGGTCTTAAGACCAAGTCGCATCTGATTATGGTATTCCTTCTTTGACGGAAAGACTTTGTTGGACAAGGAACCTTCTGCGATCACTGCAAGTTCCGGTGGACGTAAGGAATGGAGAAGGGAACCTGATAGAACCCAGTGTGGATCTGAAGGATTGAGCGCGGCGCTTTTGTAAGGTGACCAGGATTTGCAACAACAGATCGCTGGATGGGAAGTCGACCAGTCATCGATGGCTTGTTTGTGATTGCAAAGTATGTCGAGGACGGCAGCGTGCTTGATGAAAACCATCTTGAAGGATGGAGTGTGGCAAGGCACTTGGTGGTCCAACATTTTGAGATGCCACTGACGCAAGAATTTCCTCAATTGTGGTTGAAGATTTGGGGAAAGGGACCATGGTGCCCGTAAGGCGGAGGCCCTTGGGGCCGGTTTTCCATGCCACCATTTTATTGAGGCATCGATGGCGTTCAAGGACAGCGTTCGAAAGGGCTCTTGGGTGTTGTTGGCCAGCCATCGAAGAGCATAGCAAAGAGTGAGACCCCCATCATGGGATCGCAGCATCTTTGTTTGTTCGAACCTTGCCTTGGTATTTGATCCTAAGGCATGGATGATGGTCCAGAGTTCTAGACGGTTTTGGAACCGTGATGACGTCAAGACTTGACGAACCAGTTGTGAAGTGAATTTGTGTTTGGCACGACGCCAGAGGGTGGCAAGGCCAAACTGTGCATTGGTATTCAGAAGGGGTTTTTTGAGAAGACCCTTCTTTGGGCGGAAGAATTGGCATTAAATGAAGGGATAGTTGAGTCGAGGTTGCCATTCTTGAATGAGGGCCATTTCGAGGCTGCGATAGTCGACTCTGTCTGTGTAGGTTGGGATCGGAGCCCAAATGTACAGATTGTCATGGTCGTGCCAATAGCGGAGTGCCAGTTCGGCTTGGACAAGTCTCTCGTTCGTGAGTTGGAGATATTTTCTGGAACGGCTGTACTCTCTGTCCGAGAGTGTGGTGCATTGCAGAACCCAAATAGAATTTGGGTTGCATGTTGGTGATGTGGGTGAAACGGATGTAGACGCTCTGAGGCTGGAAAAATTGTCTGGAAAAAAGGTTGTGGGAGTGTAGAGTGGTACCCCACAGGTGTTGGAGATCAGCACACCCTTCCAAAATTGACTTCAGCTTAGGATTGGGTCGAAGACCGTGGAGGATTGCCAACACCATCATACGTGTTTGGATGATGCGGAAGCCCTGAAAAAGGTGGATGCTGTGAGTCATGGTGAAGGGAGTCAAAATGTAAATGACGAGAATCATCGAATGAAGAATGTGCAAATGGGATTGAAGCACCTTGTGCTTGAGTTTGCGACGAAAGGGAGGTGCTAGTCAATTGGTGAGACTGATGCCTGCTGTCATGGCTCGAAGGAGGTTCAGTGTATCATAGTTCTTTCCCATGAGGTTGACAGGGATGCCCATCATGACGGCCACTCGTTCGACTGTGTCCAAAGCTTCTGCCGGCTGATTTGCCCACCATTCCTCTGTTTTGGCAATATTGTCCATGAGAACCTTCCTCTTTGGTTCCGATAAGTTGAGTTCTTTCAGCCATTTGTTGAAAGCTCGCACTGCAAGAGCTGGTGGCATATTTTGAGCAAGCCATGGATTCACGGTGGTGGTGGCGACAAGCAGAGAGGAAGGATCGAAGCCAGGTGGTGCTGGAGGTGCTGGACTTTGGGAATTCCGAAGGAGAGCTGCATGGATAGGTGTTGAAGCAGGACTCGAGGCTGAGGGGCCCGTAGCTCATGGGGTGGATGGTTCACCCGTGGTGTCTCCAAGTTGCTGGCGCAGTTGTGCCAGTTGGCTTCTGAGTTGAGTAAGCTCGTGCTGGGTGTCAGGATCTGCTGTACGGGTAGGAACCCAGCTATGGATGAGGTCGGCAATTTGTTGTGCCGCATACTTGGTGTTATTGGTCTTGTCAAGAAGCTTTCCATCTTGTCTGGCTTTGCAAGAGGAGACCTTGTCCAGGTCCACTCCCTTGTTTCGGAGCTGAGTCAAGAGCTCCGTCGTGAATACAACAGCTGCGATGTCTCCAGTAGGTATCAAGTAGAGTTCACGTCCATGAGCCAGCTTGCGAAGCCAGAAGTTGTTGGCCTGTTGGTACAACATGGCCGCCACCGGTAATTTCAAAGGGTCACATCCTTCGATGTCCAGCTTCTGCCTGAAGGCTGATTGACGAATGCACCGAAGGAAAGTCAAGCCGTTGATCTTCTGGTTGTCGTAGTGGTCTTTATCCTCTTGCCAGTGAGGATTGAGAGAAAATCCATAGGTGCGGCTGTCATCAGCAGTTGTATGTCCTCCTGGTGAATGCGAATATGGAGTGCCGGATTGACGAGGTTGGGACGATGGGATTGATGGAGTGCTGGGAGATGCAGCTTGAGTGGGTGGACACGGCAAGGTAGGTGAGCAAGGTGGAGTTGTTGGACGAGATGGGAATGGATATGCCAGAGTAGGTGGAGGTGACGATGGGGGTGCCGGTGGAAATCGTGGATTTGACCATGTGGCTGTCGGAGTGGCTGGATTTGGACTGATGGGTTGATTCAGAAAATAAGGTCCCGACTATTGTAAATTGAACTGAGGTCGAATCTGAGGTCGAGACTGAGGTCGTGACATTTGTTGCGAGTGCCAAATGGCCGATTAATTGCATTGGTCCACACCAACGAAGAAAGAAAGGTAGCTCTTGTCGTACCGGTGGAACTGGAGCTCGAGGTTCAGCACGGTTACGTCCAGGCACTGGGGATCGAGATCGATCCGACTCCGCCATGGGTGCGCAGGATGATGACGTTTTGGTCACTGAGGAAACAAACTGACTGCAAATCACGAAGGTTAGATCAACATCAACGTCAAAAAATCAAACTACCGTGGAAGCAGAGACTAGTCACAACAGGAAAAGTCCTTCCAGCAAGATACTCCAATTGAACTTGAAACCAGAAATTCAGATTGAAGCAACCGTGCATTTTTGGTCCAGAGCGTTTGTCCAGGAAATTCCTAGAAAGTAAATTCGGAATCCTGTTTAGGCCGAATGTCGCTAATAATACAAGAAGCCGTCTGTGCAATACTAAGTGTTCAGCCTCGACGACGGTCTGAGTAACGTTCCTCATTGCTGCGATAGTTACAGTCATCTGAGGTCGTGTCACCAAGGTCGATCCTCATGGAGCCCTTGAGGTCAGCCCATTTCAGAGCTATGAATTTCAAGCCCACATGGTTGCTGTGCGCAATCGTGTATTTCTCGGAAGTGTTGTATATGCCTTTGTCGCCCACACCAAGTTGAGCTTTCTCGTTGCCTCCAGCTTTGAATGCAATGTGTTCGTCGGACCCACGATACATCGCCCCTACGATGATGTCCTGTTGGCCTTTGCCCTTCTTCTCCATGGAGTCAAGGAGGTCTCGTTCAGCCCAAGGTGGGATGGTTTTGTCACTGTTGGAGACTTCTCTGCCGATGAAGAATGCCCCAAAGGTTGGCAGGTGGCACCGCTGTGGGTTTTTGTGGCAAGACCAGTTTCTGATCTTGCCTTCCAAGAGTATTTGCTGAGAGGTGTGGATTGACGTTCCATGACACAGTGCCCAGGTGTGATTGTGTTGGTTGCCAAAGGGAGGTGGCATCTGGAATCGGCTGATGTCTGGTAACGGCATGACGAGTGCAAGCATGTTGGTGTTGGGAAGTTCACGGACATGGCAGGTGGAAAGATCGTAGTCCGGGAGAAGGTTGGTGCTGAAGAAGAGTTGGACCGCTTTCTTGACCACATCAGCTGGGATTCTGTGATCAACTTGGTGGAGTTGTTCAATGGCCGCATCGTAGTCATCTTGCACGATGGAGGTGGACGGCTGGGGACGTTCGGCAGCTGTGAGTTCATTTGCTGCACGCATCCTGTCTGGATGATTCAAGGCATGTTTGATATGTCGAGCCCATTCGTCTCTCGAGCCGTCTTGAAGGTTGATGGCAACATGTCCTGGAGGGACGGTAGTGGAGCCACGAGATTGGACTGAGCCTGATCTGTGTGGATGTTGGCGTGAGCGGTTGGAGGTGTTGTCGGAGGAGAATGCAGTGAGTGGTTTGGTGGAAGGGTCATAATGGCTGTGATGTCTGGCTGTTGGTTTGGGGTAGTCAATCCAACCCGATGGGTGGGCTTGATAGGAAGTCTTGGAATAATCCTTCCACTGGCCCCAGGATTTCCACTTGTTCGTGGAAGGTTGGTCGTAGGATTGGTAGTTGGACTGGGAATACTCTGTGTGGGAAGATGGATGTTGATGGTGTTGTTGGTGTTCCCACGTTGCAGGGTGAAGAGTGGCTGGTCTGTGACTGGGTTCATCTCGTGCATGATCATCATCTCTTCCATGTAGTGCTTCTCGTCGACGTGGAGAGGCTGACCGTAATGTGACCGGGGCAGCTCTGCTTGGACGTCTCGAAAAGTTTCTCGACGTGGAACGTCGTCCCCTGCGTGACGAGCGTGGTCGAGACGAACGATGTGTTCGTCTGGACGATTTTGCTCGACGTGGACTGCGTGGGACAGAGATTGGACGTTTGTCAGGTACTGAACGATGCCGATGAGAGCGAGAACGAGAGCGACGATGGGAACGTTGTAGTGGTGGTAGAGCTTCATCTGATGGGAGAGGATGGCTTGGAATTGGTGGAGAGACTGGAGTTGGTGGTTGTACAGGAAGTGGAGGATGACTTTTGTGGCGTTCTTGGGTCTTGTCCACGAAAGCCTGCATGCTGGATTCGACCGTATGCTTCATCTGCTGCATCATCTCCTCTGGATTGAAGGATACACTTGGTCCAGGTTGTGTGGATGGAGGTGCCACTGGTGTTGGTGGTTCTGGTGCCTGTGGTGTGGACTGAGGTTGAAGTGAAGTTGGCGTGGACTGGTGGAATGGGAGGAGCTGTTGGAGATGCTGGATATGAGTTTGAGCTTGTGACGCAAGTTGTTGATTCAAAATGGAGTTTTGCTCCCTGAGATGAGCAAGTTGCGCCTGAGTCTGAGCTTGAGACTGAGCTTGTGACTGCTGGCTCATCATATCACCTCCACAAAATTGTCCTGGAGGTACTGCTGGTTGAGGCGACGAAAAAGATGGAGCTGACCAGCCGTAGTTCCACATGGACTCCGGATAGTTAGGCCAGCGACCAGGAAACATGGCAAGAAAAGTCAGGTTTGGTAAATATCCAAAAACAACAGTTCATAAAATGATGCATCCACAACGCATGCAAGATTCGTGATAAGGCTCAAAGGCCCTCGGCTTTCAAGTCACAACCCTGTAGACGGCTTAAGTAGGCAACCCCTGAATTACATGCACAATTGAACCTCACCAAACAACCAAAAGAAAGTGACCACACCTGTAAAGCATGTCCTGTCACCTGTTGTTATCAAAATGGCTGCGAACAGTCTCTTGAGCTTCACTGGAAAAGGAGGCGTTATCGTGGCTTCCAGCTATGCATAAGGCTCAAGTGACAAAATGGAGAGGCCAGGCACTGCGGCACACTGTTCAACACAAATCGACATCGACAAGTGAGACCAGGAAAAAAGGCCAGCAGTTCACTTTACTTAGACGAATTACTAATTCAAAAGTGTAAATTCAGACATCGTTTTACTGTCCATTGTTAGCCTAGAAAGGCTTTCCCCGAAGGGTTCCTGCCAACTTGACGTACGCAGCAGGAAAGACACACTTGCTCAGAAATATCTTATCGAATTACTGATGTGGAATGCATCGCACGTGCAAAAAACACTTCAGTTAAACCTGACAGGAGTTCGTGAATGACTAGGCGAGAGAAACAGTGTAGAAGAATTCTTTCTACGTCCTTGCTAGATGCAACTGTTTCATCTGACGAAGTCGGCAATAGTTCAGATTGCGAAAACCGTGCAAACAAGAATTTGAAAATAAGTTGTTTGGAAACGGCAAGGTGGTTCTTGGGTTAGCCACGCCCCATAACGAAGAAAATAAAGCAGGTACGTGGAGTTGATCAGACTCCATATCCTAGTCAACTGCATGGAGCTTCGTTGGCGACAGCCATGCAGCGACCCTGTCGCCCCTTGCTGTAACAAGTTGATCAAAGGAAGTTTAGGGGGAGAAACTTCCGTGTTACGGACTTTTAGAATGTCAGGGCAAGAGTTAGTCAAAGAAAGAGTTAGTGAGGGAAAGAGTTAGTTAGGGAAAGAGTTAATTGTAACTTTTAGACTGTCAGGGAAAGAGTTAGTCAAAGGAAGAGTTAGTTAGGGACAGAGTTAATTGTAACTTTTAGAATGTCAGGGAAAGCATTGTAAATGGGGTTGCAAGTGGTGCTGATGGATGAGTTGCCGACGGAGTTTTGAAGGAAGTCTCGCACGAAATGCGTTTTTGAGAGATAGCCGATGCACGAAACCCTATGTTTTTCCATACAGTTGCGGTCTCCGAACCTCGATGATCTACCTCTGCGGTGCGACGGGTGCGAGACGGTCTCGTGTGTGGTCGGATCATGTTCGGATCATGGTCGGATCATGTTCGGATCATGCTCGGATCGGTTCCGCATTGTAAATGGGGTTGCAAGTGGTGCTGGTGGATGAGTTGCCGATGGAGTTTTGAAGGAAGTCTCGCACGAAATGCGTTTTTGAGAGATAGCAGATACACGAAACCCTATGTTTTTCCATACAATTGCGGTCTCCGAACCTCGATGATCTAGTGCGAGACGGTCTCGTGTGTGGTCGGATCATGTTCGGATCATGGTCGGATCATGTTCGGATCATGTTCGGATCATGCTCGGATCGGTTCCGCATTGTAAATGGGGTTGCAAGTGGTGCTGGTGGATGAGTTGCCGATGGAGTTTTGAAGGAAGTCTCGCACGAAATGCGTTTTTGAGAGATAGCAAATGCACGAAACCCTATGTTTTTCCATACAATTGCCGTCTCCGAACCTCGATGATCTACCTCTGCGGTGCGACGGGTGCGAGACGGTCTCGTGTGTGGTCGGATCATGGTCGGATCATCGGATCATGCTCGGATCGGTTCCGCATTGTAAATGGGGTTTCAACTGTTTTTCGTGCATGTGCGGTCGACAGAATTCCATTGTGATTTGCAACTGTAGGATCGTTCCCGCAATGTAAATGGGATTGCAAGTGGTGCTGGTGGATGAGTTGCCGATGGAATTCCATAGTGCTTTGCAAATGTAGGATCGCTCCCGCAATGTAAATGGGATTGCAAGTGTTGCTGGTGGATGAGTTGCCGATGGAATTCCATTGTGCTTTGCAACTGTAGGATCGTTCCCGCAATGTAAATGGGATTGCAAGTGTTGCTGGTGGATGAGTTGCCGATGGACTTCCAGTGTGATTTGCAACTGTAGGATCGGTCCCGCAATGTAAATGGGATTGCAAGTGTTGCTGGTGGATGAGTTGCCGATGGAATTCCATTGTGCTTTGCAACTGTAGGATCGTTCCCGCAATGTCTAGAAGGTTTCAAATGCTTCGGTGGACGAGCTGAGGACGTAATACCATTGTGTTTTGCTAGGGACTGTTGCTAATCGCATTGTAATGGCTGCGTGAACTTGCTGCAGCTTGATTCTTTCAGATTTTGCCTGCTTTCATTTTCTATTTAAATTCTTTATAAAAAACGCTTCAAAAATCAACTTTTTCTGCTCTGGCGTCGAGATCCGGTTTTGGAGCTACAATTTCCGACGCCGTTGCGCGTAGTTCTATTGTGTTTTGCAACTCAGTCTCTGCAGATCGCATTGTAATGGCTGCGTCAAGGTTGCTTCGTGCTGTGGCTGCATTCGTAATACTATTGTCTTTTGCAGCTGGACTTCGTAAATCGTATTGGAGTGGCTGCATGAAGGCTGCGACAGTGATTTGTCAGCAGATTTTCTCCATTTTGGCGCTAATGATTTTCCTTCTAAAAATCCTTTTAAAAAGTGCTTCAAAATCGTTTTTTTTTCGCTCTGGCGTCGAGATCCGGTTTTGGAGCTACAATTTCCGACGCCGTTGCGCGTAGTTCTATTGTGCTTTGCAACTCAGTCTCTGCAGATCGCATTGTAATGGCTGCGTCAAGGTTGCTTCGTGCTGTGGCTGCATTGGTAATACTATTGTCTTTTGCAGCTGGATCTCGTAAATCGTATTGGAGTGGCTGCATGAAGGCTGCGACATGGATTTGTTAGCAGATTTTCTCCATTTTGGCGCTAGCGATTTTCCTTCTAAAAATCCTTTTAAAAAGTGCTTCAAAATCGTCTTTTTTTCGCTCTGGCGCCGAGATCCGGTTTTGGAGCTACAATTTCCGACGCCGTTGCGCGTAGTTCTATTGCGTTTCGCAACTCAGTCTCTGCAGATCGCATTGTAATGGCTGCGTCAAGGTTGCTTCGTGCTGTGGCTGCATGAAGGCTGCGAAATGGATTTGTTAGCAGATTTTCTCCATTTTGGCGCTAATGATTTTCCTTCTAAAAAATCTTTTCAAAAGTGCTTCAAAATCGTCTTTTTTTCGCTCTGGCGTCGAGATCCGGTTTTGGAGCTACAATTTCCGACGCCGTTGCGCGTAGTTCTATTGTGTTTTGCAACTCAGTCTCTGCAGATCGCATTGTAATGGCTGCGTCAAGGTTGCTTCGTGCTGTGGCTGCATTCGTAATACTATTGTCTTTTGTAGCTGGATCTCGTAAATCGTCTTGGAGTGGCTGCATGAAGGCTGCGAAATGGATTTGTTAGCAGATTTTCTCCATTTTGGCACTAGTGTTTTTTTGTTGCACGTAGGTTTAGAGCAGTGTGAAGTGTGGGGCGTGAAGAGTGCAGTGTGAAGTGTGAAGTGTGAAGGAAGCAGTGGGAAGTGAGAAGTGTGAAGTGTGGAGTGTGAAGTGTGAAGTGTGGAGTGTGAAGTTTAAGTTTGGAGTGCTAAGAGCGCAGTGTGAAGTGTGAAGTGTGAAGTGCGAGGTTTGGAGTGTGAAGGAAGCAGTGAGAAGTGAGAAGTGTGAAGTGTGGACTGCGAAGTGTGAAGTGCGAAGTGTGAAGTGTGAAGTGTGGAGTGTGAAGTTTGAAGTTTGGAGTGCGAAGAGTGCAGTGTGAAGTGTGGAGTGTGGCATGTGAAGACTTTGCTTCCTCTCTCGCTGAAAAAAAAAGCCGCTTGTCGAGGGAAGAACGCGGTCGGGACAGGTTGTCTTCGAACTATAGGTCATTTATTTTTGGGAAACTTCCGCCGCCGGCTTGCCCGGGTCTATGTTACATGATACCAAAACGAAGTTCTCAAAAAACACGAAACAAGTAAATTAGAAGTTTTACATCTTTTCAGATGTTCCACACACACACATCACACACTTGCTCAGAAATAGCTTATCGAATTATTGATGTGGAATGCATCGTACGTGCAAAAACACCTTAGTTAAACCTGACAGGAAGTAGTGAATGACTAGGCGCGAGAAACAGTGTAGAGGAATTCTTTCTACGTCCTTGCTAGATTCAACTGTTCCATCTGACGAAGTCGGCAGTACTTCAGATTGCAAAAACCGTGCAAACGAGGAAAATAAAAACAGATTGTTTGGAAACGGCTTGGTGGTTCTTGGGTTGGCCACATCCCATTTCCGAAAATGAAGCAGGTACGTGACAAAGGCGTCCCTTCGTCATATCACCATGGAAAGGCAGTGTCTTCGTTGGTGGATGACTGCCAGACCATGCATCCACCCCCTGCTCGCAATTGAATTTTGAAATGAAGGTCAAACGAAGTTTGAAATAGACAAGTGACAATTCCTTACAGCAAGATAATCCCATACCTGTCAACTACAAAAAGCGACATCATCAGGTAGAAGTTTTACGAAGAATCTTTTCAGATGTTCCACACACACACCCCGCTGCCGCGAGGCTGTTTTTGCGACGAGCGCACGGAGGTTAACAAAGCTCTTATCTGTTCCCTGAGACAGGATGTAGCAACGGAGGCAAAATCAAAACACAGGGAGTGAAATGCACTTGAATTATCCGGTCTGCTCAGATTGGACATCGGAAGGTAGTTCACGTTGCCGCTAGTCATCGATTTCGGACAATTCTTCCATGTCCTGTGCCTGTTGGGCTAGGACTTGCGTTGTCAGGGCCAAGTGGCTTGCAAGATGGGCCAGGTCTGTTGCCGTGAAGACCTGGACCGGGTTGGTGCTCAAGTCATCTCCCGGATGCTCAAGCTTCTCAAGGATCGCAGCATTGGATTCTCTGTCATTGTTGAGAATGTTCCAGAGGACTGTGGCCAACTGGTGGATCTGACTATAGGGGCCGATGCCGTGCCAACATTGGCAGCGGTGGAATCATCGTCTTCCATCTTCGATTTTGGTGTTGACTCTTGGCTTTCTTCAGGTCGATCAGCATTGTCAGACGGCTGCTGGTGATGCTGCCACGAATTGTTCTCATTGTTCACCTCAGGGATGTTGAAGTGACGACGCCAGCAGTTGGCTAGTTGGGTGGATTGTTCCCAACTGTTGATCCAGCCATGGCGGTCTGCACGAATGTGACCAACAATTCCATTGAAGAAGAACTCCCATTGACGGTTGCGTTTCACACCGAAACGATCCACTTCTGTCACCATGAGGCGATTGACGCCTGTCTGATGAGGAGATATGACCTCTGTGAAGATGTGAGTATGGAGAATTCGGTGCTGTTGTTCGATCTCCGCTTGGAGTGGGTAAGCTTCTTCATGGAGGCAATGAGTAGATCCATCAGGTAGAGGAACTGACGGAGATACTGACGTATATCTGTAATGGTGAGCATGAGAGTAACTGCCACTATGGTCCATCCCATGGTGGGGATTTTGAGACAATGTGTCCATGGTGGAACTTGGTTGCAATCTGTCACCTGATGATGTGGCACCGCTGCTGGATTGCCCGTCAAGATGGCTTTGGCGACGTTGCATGCTCGTTGGTGCACGAGGAGAGTCAATACCGGCGAAGACAGAATCTCTCTTAGTCATATTAAAAACTGAAGCCAAGAGCTGAGGATCAGCAAACAAGTGACGAAGTATGATGCCAATGCCTTGGAAAAAAGAACATGTCATGAAATAACACAATTAAGGTTAGAGTGAGTGAATCGAGAAGCAAGGCGGACATTTTTCGACTGATTTAAGGGAGCATGTTACGGTTGGGAAGTGCTTCATGGCAACTCAGGCGCATGATGTACGGCTGATTCTGGGAAGTGAATGGCCGGCCGGATATTGTTCGGCAAAAGAATTCCAAATTCTTGACCTTCAGTCCAATGAGGACGAAATTCATGAAGAAGGTCGATCAGACGGTGTTCGTTTCTGAGAGCGAAGGCGTCCCCAGTCTGATCTTGCCAACGGAGATCCATGGATGTAGGTTCGAGATAGCGATCCCAGGTGTACAAGATGTGCTGGCTGATGTAGTACAGCAGGTTGTTCACCGTGAGTGTTTCCACGTGATATGTGTGGATCAGGACATGGTAGGTGAACAGAGCGAGTTCTTCCATTCTACCAAGTGAAGGCAAGGTTTCGCATGTGGTTGAAACCATGACATCACCATGAACTCTTGTCATGAGTGGACGAACTGCCTCAAGATTGACGATCATGAGCACTTGCCTGGGTCGACGTACCGGTGGTACATCATGCCATGTATCGCGATATTGACGTCGTCGATGTTGGTTGTGATTTTGCCACATGGGTTCGTCCCGGGATCGGGATCGTTCAGGGGCAACACGTACGTGATCAGAATCCATATATGAAGGGTGAGCATGAGCCATATGGGCTGAGGGAAAACGTGAAGTGAACACGGAAGGTACACGTGGAATGAAGAGAAAGAGAAAGAAAGAGACCGAAAAAGGAAGAGAAGAGGAGGACGGAAAGAAGAAGAAGAAAAGAGGGTGAAGAGACTAAGCGTTAGGGTGGCAGCTAGGATGCCGCAACACCTTTTTTCCTTGTTCAGAGATGGTCATAGCGGTTAGTCCTCAGCCTCTGGTTCGTGAGGCGGATGAAAGTGACCATGTTGGTCCGTTTGTTTTAAAATTTCCCATCTCAACTTGCACACCTTGGGATCACGACGAAGTCGAGCGCCGATCGTCTTCCACGAAGGACGAGATTTGGTGTCATTCTTGAGATTGATCAGCTCTTGATCATCACTGTTCGACCATGGTCTAAATGGAGGATCGGAGGGAGGTTCTGTAGGTTGGAGGATGCGAATGGTAGGAGCTGGTGTAAGGACCATTTGCGTTGAAGTGCCTGGTGGTGTAGTGGTGGTGGTGGATGATGGTATGGTTGCCATTCGACCAGGGTCGAGAGTTGGAGTGTCGTGTACGGATGGGGCTTTTGATATTACATCATCATCTGAATCATCGGAAGTAAAGCCCGTACGTGGAATTTCTGAAATGATGGGAAGAGACACAGGACGAGCAGTGGATTCCGAACCCGACGTTGTTTTTTTGCTTTTTCTTCGGTTGTGGATCTTCGGTCAAAGGGTTGCGTTGTTTTGACCGAACAGGAACCGGCACGGTGATTCGGGTAGTAGATCGAGGATGATCCGGTCCTATTGTTGTTCCCGTAGGGACGGTAGTGGGAGTCCCTTCATTGGGAGCAGGATTTCGGGTTGTGGTGTCTGAACCGGGAATGTCGTCTGTTACCTCACGAGATGTGAAGTCATGTGGGCAGCGATTCATCGTGAGAGGACGTAAATTTGGTTCAGGATTCACAACCATGTGTGACGGAATGCCTCCATGTGACACCATCGTGGGTGGATTTGATGCAGGTGGTAAGGGAACAAACGTGTGGAGGCTTCTGGATGTGTGGGTAGGGCGACACAGACGAAATTGTGTATCTTGCATTGGATCATCCCATTCAATGGATGGCTCGAAGAAAGGGAGGAGACCGGCCAAGTGGTTCAAATGCATAATAGCCCGAGCCAGGTGGTGGTGAAAGGCACGACCTTGAACATGGTCCATAGTGGCTGACACCAAAAGAAAGCGAGAGAAACCGAGTTTGAGCCAAGTAGCTAAAACGCAGGGACGGGAAAAAAGCAGAAGGACAGAACAGACAAAAGAAGCAAACACACAACAACGAAAAAGAAGAAAGAAATGGGGAGAAACAATCCTGATGAGGAATGCAGAAAAAGATGCGGAACGAAAAATTCGGGCAGCACAGGTTTTCATATGCGGCTGAAGGTTCTGATGCTGAATCAGGATCTGACTGGAAATGGCGTGGAGTTCCTCGTTGGGAAATCCAGCTCGTGTATACAATTTTCATTAATTGGTCAAGACCTTGTTGAACGCGAGAATCTGGGAAGGCACCCTTGATCACAATGTGACAGCGAGAACGGAACCCACTCAGCAGTACTTTGGGCGGGGATGCTGAGAACGGTGAGAGGACTTGAGAGACATTGGTAGGCCCTTGATAAATAAATTCCAGTGGCTTGGTCTCGAGCATGAAGCCAAGAAACTCTTGGTCAGGTTCCGTTTCAAGGATGATGGGTTTTCCGTAGAAGCCATCGTCCAACAGGACCTCATATGGTGACAGGTCCAGAAGCCGTTTGTCTCCAAAAATGAGACGGTTATCCACATAGCGGATGTGACGGATGAAGAGATTGTGGTTGGATAGAATTTGTTGGAAGGTGATGGACCAAATTTGTTCGCTGATGGAAACAACCATGAGGCATAAGGCTGGAGACAGTGGACTGCCCATTGGACTGCCTCTGCATTGACGAATGCACTTTTGGCCCAATGCAAATGTTTGCATGTTCAGTGCTGATCTGATTAGATCTGGGACATCCTTGATGATGATTTTTCGAGTAACATTGAGTCGACGGAATGTTCGACCCTTGATGATGTCACCGGGGTTGTTGGATTTTCCCGGATACACTGAGAAGGCTTCGCTGCCTGAGACGTTCATGTTTGGGCGAAGGAAATCCAAAAGCATGAACCAGGATCCGACAAATCTGTCTTGGTCGATGCTGGTGAAGAATCCCGCAAGGTCCTGATTGACCAAAACTAGATCGGCGTCGACAGGCGCAGACTTCAAAATGGACAGGAGTGTGTAAACATCTCCTGTTGCAAAGTGGTTTGGACGTGCCACTGGGATAAGCTGAAAAATCAGACGGGCAAGGATGTTGAGCATAGGACGAAAGGGTGATTCCACAAAGAATATGATGGGTCTGCCACTTTGAAAGTCTTTCTTTCGTTTTGCCAGAATGTAGCCTGATGGAAGTTGTCTGCCAGATCCGACCGCTCACGGGTATGCTTTGCCGTGTTGCCGTTGAAGTGTGTCGACCAGTGAGGTGACGATGGTAGTGGGTTCGTCTGGAAGCTGTTCAAAGATCGATGGGTCCTGGAAGGTTTGTTCGATAGATTGGTAGTAAAGGCATGGACAGTAGATGCGGAGAGAGGGAGATTGCTTGTCCTCACAGTGGAAAATGGCACCCTCGAATGTGGCCTGGAACTGGGAAATGGAGGGTTTGGTGATGTGGTTTGTGATTTTCTTGGTGTGTTCCGACCATAGATGGTGACAGAGGTTGGGGATGGCCATATTCGGCATGGACGGTAGGCCGTTGCGTTTCGTCCAGTTCTTCATGCCCAGTCGCATCTGGTTGTGATATTCCTTTTTGGAAGGAAAAACTTTGTTTGATAGGGATCCCTCGGCAATGACAGCCAACTCTGGTGGAAGCATGGGGTGGAGGAGAGAACCGCTAAGACCCAATGTGGATCAGAATGATTGAGTGCTGCAGCTTTGTACGGTGTTTGCAACAGCAAATCGCTGGGTTCGAAGTGGACCAGTCATCGATTGCTTTCTTGTGATTGCAAAGTTGGTCAATCAAGTACAGCCGCATGCTTGATAAATACCATCTTGAACGATGGATTGTGACATGGGAACTGGTAGTCAAGGATTTGTAGGGGCCACTGTCGAAGGAATTTCCTGATTTGTTGTTGGAGGTTTGGAGTGAGGGACCATGGGGCACGAAGTGCAGAGGCTCGTGGAGCTGGTTTTCCATGCCACCATTTTTTTGGAGGCATCGATTGCATTCAGAGAAAGACTGCGGAAAGGCTCCTGGATGTTGTTTGCCAGTCGGCGAAGAGCATAGCAGAGAGTCAGGCCACCGTCATTTGATCTGAGCATCTGCGTCTGTTCGAATCTGGCCTTTGTATTTGAACCCAAGGCGTGGATGATGGTCCAAAGTTCCAAACGGTTTTGGAACCGAGTGGAGGTCAAGATTTGGCGAACAAGTTTTGGAGTAAACTTGTGTTTGGCACGGCGCCATAATGTGGCTAGGCCGAACTGGGCGTTCGTATTGAGGGCTGGTTTTTTGAGAATGCCCTTTTTGGGATGGAAGAATTGACAGATGAAAGGGTAGTTGAGTCTGGGTTGCCACTCTTGGATGAGGGCCATTTCGAGACTGCGATAGTCATTTCTGTCTGTGTATATTGGGATGGGAGCCCATATATACAGGTTGTCATGATCTCGCCAGTATCGCAATGCCAATTCTGCCTGAACCAGCCGTTCGTTGGTGAGTTGGAGATATTTTCGTGAGCGACTGTACTCTCTGTCGGGAGTATGGTGCATGGCAGATCCAATATAGAATTTGGGTTGCATATTCCCAATATGGGTGAAACGAATGTAGACGCTTTGAGGCTGGAAAAACGGTCTTGAGAAGAGGTTGTGAGAGTGTAGGGTGGTGCCCCACAGGTGTTTGAGATCTGCACATCCTTCCAAAATTGACTTCAGCTCTGGATTGGGTCGAAGACCGTGGAGGATAGCCAGCACCATCATTCGTGTCTGGATGATGCGGAAGCCCTGAAAAAGGTGAATGCTGTGAGTCATGGTGAAGGGGGTCAAAAGGTAGATGACGAGAATCATCGCATGGAGAATTTGCAGGTGGGATTGAAGCACTTTGTGCTTGAGTTTCCTCCGGAGATGAGGAGCTAGTCAATTGGTGAGACTGATGGGCGCTGTCATGACCCTGAGGAGGTTGAGTGCATCATAGTTTTTGCCTAGGAGGCTGACTGGGATGCCCATCATCACGGCAACTCGTTCCACCGTCTCGATGGCGTCAGATGGCTGATGAGCCCACCACTCTTCAGTTTTGGCGATATTGTCGGTGAGGACCTGCCTGGACAAACCTTCATGATGCAAATGCTGTGACAGTTCAGTTACACTCTCGAGCAGTGGTCAAAAAGGAAGGTTATCGCGGCTTCAGGCTATGCAGAAAAGCAGGCAGTTTCACTGAAAGAAATGAAGCCACACGGCGGCCAGTTGTTCAACCAAACGACTTCGACAGGGTGAAAATCGAAAAATGGCCAGCTGTTTCACATTACTTAAACGAATTACCAATTCCAAAGTGTAAATTCAGAGGTCGTTTCAACGTGACAATTTTTAGCCTGGAAAGGCTTTCCCCGAGGGGTTCATGCCACCTTGACGAATCCAGCATGAATCACACACTTGCTCAGAAATATCTTGTCGGATTACTGATGTGGAATGCATCGTACGTGCAAAAACACTTCAGTTAAACCTGACAGGATTGAGTTAGAGAGTAGACTCGAGTAAGAGTCAAAACGGAACTTCTTCACAGCCCTGGTTGGAAGCAAATTGACTTCCTGACAGGTTGCGAAAACCGTAGAGGCATCAAGTTGAAGGTTGGTTTGAAAATGTTGAAACTGTTTGAAAACCAACATGCCGGTTCTTGGCTTAGCCGGTTGCCATGGACGAAAATGAAAAAGATTGAGCAGGTACGTGGATTGAGCGTCCCCAATCCATATCACTGTGCAACAGATGCGTCTTCGTTGGATGGAGACATCTGAAGCACACTCCATCCCCCTGCAAAAAATTGAGTGTTAGAAGTTTTACATCTATTCAGATGTTTCACACACACACAAGCCCTTTTGCCACCCCCGAGTGGTAATCAAGTGTTCTCGGGAGAACTCGGTTTGGCCCCTAGCGCGCTGTCAATGTTTTCACTTTTGCCATATTTATTTCGCTGTCCTGATTTGGATCACTTCACTGGATTGAGAACGATTTTTGATTCATTTACGCTGCTGTGACAGAATTTCGGGCTTGGGGTGTTGGCCGGACACCTCTCAAGCACAACGACGACCCTGCTGATTGGCCTGTGGAAAGCTGGCCTGCTGCGATTGCTCCTGATTGACCTCCTGACATTTTTGACTGTTTCTGGACCACTTATTTGGTTCTCATTTTGGACGCATTCACCCACACACACACACACTGCGGGTTTGGCTCCGTGCTGATACTGACTGGCCAGTGGGTGAATTGCGGCATACAGCGGGCAACTCCAGTGACAGTTCCCTGGGCAGTGACATATTGGAAAGATCCTGAGAACATCAATCAATTTGCTGACAGTCAATTTCAATTGATTTCACTGACTTCACAACTCCCTGCAGGGTGGGCTCCTGGCATACGCTTACTGGCCCTTTCGTGCTTGCTGACCTGACTACACCAACACTCTGCGAGATAGATTTTTCTGAGCGACCTTGGCTGATTACTCATTGCACCGTTTTGCATTGGTACCATTGTGATTTTTGGTTTTCCTCTGTTTGGACAAACTTTTACATCACAGCACACTGCCCTCCTCCAGCACTCTGCGGGATTGGCTCCGGTACGCTGACTCGCCTGCTGGGGAGGTGCTGGTATACTTTTGCTGACACTGGCGGGACAGGCACTATCTTCAAAGTGTCGTCACAGGGGGACGCTCATATTTGGATTCAATTTCACTACAGGGTGGGCTCCTGTTTGCTGACTGGCCCAGGTGTGCATTTTCTATTTACAGGGGTGGGTGCCCTAACTGATTGTCCCAACAAGTGCGGTGGATTTTGGGCTCCTACAACGATTTGACGGGTTTCTACACTGCGGTGACTCAGAGCCCTGGTGACTGCTCATTTGATACGGTACAGACTTCTACGGGGTCTCCAAGCAACTGCAGGGTAGGCTCCTGTACTCTACTGACTGGCCTCTTGGAGACCCGCCTTCTACTGTCATTTGCACGGGTTGGTACAACAGGACATTCTCTGTTTTTACACTGGGGGTGGGCTCCCGCTATCTGGCTGGCCCAAACGCTGCATTCGGAGTGGAACACAACACGGGACATACTTTTCTGGTGCACCTGTTTGATTGCAATTCCATTCTTCAACAATACGATTTATCATTCGGCACAGTGTTTTCAGCTTGTTTTGACATTGACAGCAACCTTGTTGATCCAATTTGGTTTGCATCTCCTGCTGGCTAACCGGGCCCATGAGAGTACATCAGCAGCATCAACGACACTTTTGCTGGTGGCATTGTGGGCCTTCGAGTTACAGACTCAACGTGAGATCTCGACCGCTAAGTGGCAAGCCTGGTCCCAAATCCAGACCCAGCGTTGCAAAGTTTTACAGATTAGGCTTCTTGCTTTTTCTGTTTCCACTTCTTTACCCTGATATGCAGCACTGGTTGGGCGAGGGTGGTGACCTGGCCATGCAGGTCACTGAAGTTCCATTTGAGTTCTCTTCTGTTTCTACAAAGGGGACGAAGCAACATGGCAGGCGGCCATCAATGTGCGTCAGCACATCAGCAAGGCTTGACACCGTTTGCAAGGGACGAAATCAAGTGGTCAAAAGCAGTATCCAGAGAGCTTTTCGTCGATCCCTTCAATCAGGGTTTGCATGGTACAGGGGCAAACATTATAGTTCTGCAGATTTTGAAGCTATGGGCCATGGGGTGTCGACGACCTCCTGATCCTGTTTTGGATGCTTCTCTCACCAAAAACTTGCGGACTGACTGGCAAAAGTGCAATTCTCATCACTCCACCAAAAAGCGTCTCTCAACCTGGCAGTGGAACTGCGGTGGCATTTCCTCCCACAGACTGGATGAGGTCAAAGCTTGGCTGGTGATGAGTCACATTGACTTGGCCATCCTTGTCGGGACTAGGATGACCTTCGATGCCACCTGCACTAACCACCATTGGCATATTCTGCACTCCGGAGAAGGAGAACATCGTGGTAAGGGGATCATGATCTTGATATTGGATGGCAGGTCGATGACAGTGGTAGACTAGTTCATATGAGACTCAACATTGGCACAAGACCTTTGGATATTGTAACCTGTTACCAACACGTTTTCCATCCAACACAACGATGCAAAGCACTGCGTGAACAATGGTGGACTCTTTTGGAACAGGTGCTCATGGGCATCCCAAACAGGAATGGTCTTGTGCTCCTTGGTGATTTCAACTGCTCCGTTTCGAGTGTTTCGGGCACGTCAGCATTTGCCTGAAAGACTGGACTTTGCCAGGCACCTCAGCATTCAGATCAAGGTAGATTCTTGCAAATTTTGCGATGTTTTGCTTTGGTGGTGCTGAACTCTTGGTCTCATCAGCTTGGACCAACCTATGTGCATGGTGATCAAGCTAGCCGCATTGATCATATCTGTGTACGTCAAATGTTTGCTGATGGAGAGGCTAGGCGAGTGAAATACCTTTGGGATTCTCCTTTTTTGCAACAGACTGATGTTGGACACACTCCAATATTAAGCACAATTGCCAAATACTGGATTCCATCTTTTGCACAACAACAGATTCAGAGAGTGACGCTGCAACAGAGGCAGACAAGTAGATTGGCCTTTCAATCTCAGTCCCTGGATTGGCAACGATTTGTGCACCACTCCCAGGCACAACTTGCCCAATCCTTTGTTTGTACGAGTGCTGATGCAGACTCTCAGATGGACCACATGCACAAACAGATCCTTCAGACTTTCTGTGAGCACTTCCCACCGAGACAGACCAAAAGGAGTGATCCTGCCTGGATTCCTGCTCTGCCGATGATTCTGAACAAGTGGGAACATCGACGACGCATGCTCAGGCCTGGGAAGGGTGATCTCAAGGACGTGTTTCAGAAGTGGTTTCATGTTATTCATTTTCAACAACTGAAACGATCCCACAAAAAACAGGCTAAGGTGATCAGGCAACAACAATTCAAAGAGATTGTCCAAACTGCTGCAGAGGCGGCGGCACAACATGATACGCACAAGCTCTTTAACTTGATCAATAGGTGTGCGCCAAAACAACCCAGGAAACAGATCCAGTTACGCAATCATGCGGGCCAACTGGCCAGTCCTGTGGAAAGTGCTGCAATCATGTACAAGTTTGTTGCTGACACCTGGGCTGGACCCTCCAGCCTGGATTTGACCTTTGTTCAGGCACCAGGAGTCCCGCTCACGATTCACCAGCCCCAGAAAGCACTGAGCATGATTCCGATCACCCGTGCTGTAGCAAAGCCGTTTGCACCTGGCATTGTCTGGCGCCAGCATGCAGCTTTCTTGGCACCCATACTACATGATCAACTTAGGTTTTGGTGGTCCCATAATCCTCCCCTGATCCCCAGTTCTTGGCGTAATGGGTGGCTTTTTATGATCCCTAAACCTTCCCGTCCTCCTGTGCAGCCAGATCATTTGCGTCCCTTAGCTCTCCAAGAACCGGTAGGCAAAGCCATAATAGGGTTGCTTATACACCTGGCCATGAAAGATGCACATGCTCATGTAGTACCTTTTCCAGTGTGGGCGTATGCTGCACACAGATCTACGCTTGATGCAATCCGAAGGGTTAGCATTCACTGTGCTCAGGTTAGGGATCTCATTTGTCAGCAACGGTCCACCCCTCATTCCAGAGCTGCCAGAACCACACGGCACCAGCTCTATGGAGGCCTTCAAATATGTTTGGATCTTCGACGTGCTTTTGACATGGTGGATAGGAGAAAGCTTTTTGCCAAATTGCATTGTCTCAACATTCAAACTTCTGTGATTCAGTTGTTATCCACGTGGCATGAGAGTTGCTTTTATTTGGTTCAGCATGGAGAAGTGGACCAACCGGTCCCTGTTGGCCGTGGTGTACGGCAGGGCCGCAAGGCAGCACCTGGCCTGTGGACGTTTTTTACCATTTTGTTTCTGCATGAACTACTGGTTCACGTCCCCTTGACTTGGATTCAGGCTCACCTGACACTTTATGCTGATGATTTCCATGTTGCTGCCTCATTCACCTCTCTTGCTGAGTTTGATTTTTTCCATCAAACTTTGGGGATCTTGTTTTCCACTTTGACCCTGATGGACATGCAACTGAATCCTGGCAAATCAGTGGCCATCTTGGAGTTGAGGGGATCACTGAGTGGAGCAGTCAAGCGCCGGCTTGTGCAACAACACGCTTCTGGCGCGGTGCTGAAAATTGAGGTTCCTGGACAAGCAGATGTTTACATACCAATTCAGCGCTCAACCAAATACCTTGGAGTGATCATTTCTTACAGCAATTTTGAGGATGCCAGTTTGACACATCGACTGCAATTGATGAAAGTGGGCTTCAAACGACTGCAGAAGTGGCTCACGGGACATCATAGTCTCACAGTTGCTCAACGTTTTTCAATCTGGAGAACCTGCACCTATCCTATTTTCAGTTATGGGGTTTTTGCTACAGGCATGACACAACAAGGTATTCTCAAGGCCCAGACTCAGATGGTCATCATGCTACGCCAAATATGTCAATGACTCATACTTGACAAGACGCAACAATCAGCAGGCATTGCAATTGCACAGACTCCCAACCCCGGCGCGCCTGCTGTATGGCACTGCTGAGGGCTTGCTGAGGACACAACAGCACAGACACATCAACTTGATTTCCAATGATTTGGCGCGCACCATTCACTGGGATCACTTGCCAGCTTTGTTACAGATGTTGAATGCCACGCAGGCCACTGAATCCTTGGAGACGTCTACACAGTTGACGGTAGAGGCTTGCATACAGCAACCTTTCTTTCAATGCTCCAGGCTGGCTCCAGGTGTGATTTTTGTACGGCTGATGTGAGTGCATTTCGAAGACATTGTACTGTTCAACATGGCCATGCAATGTATAGAACACAATTTGTGCAACCAGCTGACTACACTGCTGATGGACTACTCACTTGTCGTTTTTGCCATACTTCATTCACCTCATGGCGTGCATTTCATAATCACATTGAGCGTGGATGCCAGGTAGTGCTGAGTGGGCCGACTTCACTTGCGGCTGATACTGGAGTGCAAAGCTCTCAACTGGCATCATTGACACCCATGACATCCAACTGGGCTGCTGCTGCGGCACGAGGTTTGAGATTGATCACAACAGACGAGTTGCACAATCTGCGACAACAACCCTTTGGTCTCAGGCTCCTGCAACTGGTTCAAGACAGGGAGTGGGACAGATTGGCACGGGATCAAGAGGCTTGCCGGTACCTTGCATCAAAGTGCATCATCTGTGGCTACCAATTCACACGGCGCCAGGAACTTCATCAACATTTTCGATTGCAGCATCCAGAGCTTTGGGAGTACGCTCCACAGAAAGCTATCCAACTCACGAACTTGTACAGTGATGAAGCGCCAGCACTTTTCCTCACACACTCGTGTCCCACCTGGTCCCAGATCTCTGTCTTATTGGTGAATGGTGCAGGGAATGATGCCATTGAAGTTGAGCCGGTGGCTGAGGCTCGACAACGGTGCGAGATTTGCTTTGAGTGGTTCCAGACAGCGGCCTTGCTGGTGCAGCATTTGCAGGCAGTTCACGATTTGCAGGGACTCAGCTTCAATGCCAGCAGGGACTCAATTGATAACTCATCAGCTTGTGCACATTGTGGACAACTTTTTCTGACAGTGGCAGGTTTGAAGTCCCACATAGTGCAAGGCCGCTGTGAATATTTCAATCCCCAAGCAATGGCAGAAACACAGCCTTTGGATGCCCTCTGGCGCATGGCATGTCTTGATGGCAAATTCATGGAAATCATGCAACCTCCAATGAATCGTATGAGGTTGACAGTGATCTGCCAGGCTTGTGGCAAGAGCTGCAGACGCTCTGCTGACCTGGCTTTACACTTACAATCTTCTCACGCCAGACTTTGGCGCCAGTCGAGAAGGCTGACAATGGTTTTGGTGGCTGCATTTTACAAGGTTCAGTGCTTCTGCAATCCAACCATTGGAACCAAAAGGGGCAATCATGTATGCTTGCCTCTGCGTCAGTTGGCGATGGCGTTTCATCGACTTGGAGTTGAACCTTTTGCACCAACAGTGATCACTGATGAGATCCTCAAGGCAGTGCTTTCACCCAGACTGCCGCGTGCTGTGCAATACAAGTTGGAGCAGCACATTGTTCATCGTCAGTTTTCAGCTCTTTGGCAGGACCCAGACCTCTTGCAGCAGATGTGCACTCAATGCCTTTTTTGCGGTGCCCAACACAGTCCTGCTGACATGGCTCTTCACCTACGAGAGGAGCACCCATGCCATCATGAGATGTTTCTGTTTTACATGGAACAGCTGATGCCTACTGTTCATTCCAGAAATCCAGATGGCTTTCAGTGCATTTTGTGTGGACTGTTTTTCAACTTGCCTTCACATCTGCGCCCTGATGAACCTTTGGCTGAAAGAGTGGCGCTTGTGGTTTCCCATCTCAAGGGCTCTTGTCCTTGTCTTATCCAAGCGGCCTTGCTTTTTGCGTCTCTGCTGAACGGTGGACCACTTCAACATGGATCATGTGAAGCAGGGAGCGTCAGCCCAGGTGATGGAAGCCTTCAGCTCCCTGGCCCAGGTCAACGTTGGATTGTGAAACTTTCCGGTTGGATTGTGAAACTTCCCGGTCGGATTGTGAAACTTCCCGGTCGGATTATGAAACTTGGATTGTGAAACTTTCCGCGCGGATTGTGAAACTGGTATTGTGAAACTAACTTGAGGCCGGGGGTGGATGACGAAAGCTAGCGGGGTAGGAGAAAGAAGGAAGGGAAGAGGTGAGTTGCGGAGGGACTGTCATCATCGTGTCGCGGCATTGTTCGTCCCAACGAGGATGCAACAATGATATATGATATATAACAATGATATATATGGGGGAGGGGGCAGGGGGGGGGCCCTTTCGCGTGAAAAATCACGTGATGTCCTTGAGCAGCCCCCGGAATACTTGCTAAAGCAAGAAGACTCCAGCTAGCTGACGCTAGCTTTCGTGAAAAGTCGGATTGTGAAACTTGAAAATAGGATGGCGAAACTCTAAAGTTGGATTGTGAAACTCTGAAGAGGGATTGTGAAACTGGGATTGTGCAACTCTAAAGGCGGATTGTGAAACTCTGCAGACGGATTGTGAAACTCTGCAGACGGATTGTGAAACTCTGGGGACGGATTGTGAAACTGAGATTGTGAAACTGTGCAGGCGGATTGTGAAACTCTGGGGACGGATTGTGAAACTGTGCAGGCGGATTGTGAAACTCTGGGGACGGATTGTGAAACTAGGATTGTGCAACTCTGAAGGCGGATTGTGAAACTCTGCGCACGGATTGTGAAACTAGGATTGTGCAACTTTGAAGGCGGATTGAGAAACTCCGAAGACAAATTCTGAAAAGCTGGGGGGCGATTGTGAAACTGGTGCTGTGAAAGTCTGCAGAGAGATGGTGAATCTTTATGTGGTGATGGTTGCGTGGGTGCTGCGAATCTCTGAAGGCAGATCAGGAAACAGTGAAACTCCAAGTTGCAGAATTAAAGCCTCAAGTATCAGAATGCGACTTCCAAGTGTCACAAGTCGACGTTTGAAAATCGTTGCAAATATCTGACCGGAAAGTTTCACAATCCAGCGTTGACTGTTACAAATCATGAAACTCACTCCTCTGTATCTTCTTTAACTTGTGGGGACCCCAAGTCAGTTTGAAGTTCCATGGGGGGTGGGATTTTTGATACCATCTGAACCTTGTGGGGGCTCCAAGTCAATTTGAAGTTCCATGGGGGTGGGAATTTTGATATCATCTTATCTTGGCGGAGACTCCAAGTCAATTTGAAGTTCCATGGGGGTGGGAATTTTGATATCATCTTTAACTTGTGGACACTCCAAGTCAGTTTGAAGTTCCATGGGGGGTGGGAATTTTGATATCATCTTAGCCTTGTGGAGACTCCAAGTCAGTTTGAAGTTCCATGGGGGTGGGAATTTTGATATCATCTTAGCCTTGTGGACACTCCAAGTGAGTTTGAAGTTCCATGGGGGTGGGAATTTTGATATCTTCTTTACCTTGTGGGGAACACAAGTCAGTTTGAAGTTCCATGGGGGGTGGGATTTTTGATACCATCTTAACCTTGTGGGGGCTCCAAGTCAATTTGAATTTGAAATTCCATGGGGGTGGGAATTTTCATATCATCTTATCTTGGCGGAGACTCCAAGTTAATTTGAAGTTCCATGGGGGTGGGAATTTTGATATCATCTTTAACTTGTGGACACTCCAAGTCAGTCTGAAGTTCCATGGGGGTGGGAATTTTGATATCATCTTAGCCTTGTGGAGACTCCAAGTGAGTTTGAAGTTCCATGGGGGTGGGAATTTTGATAACATCTTCAACTTGTGGACACTCCAAGTCAGTTTGAAGTTCCATGGGGGTGGGAAGTTTGATATCATCTTAGCCTTGTGGAGACTCCAAGTGAGTTTGAAGTTCCATGGAGGTGGGAATTTTGATATCATCTTCAACTTGTGGACACTCCAAGTCAGTTTGAAGTTCCATGGGGGTGGGAATTTCAATATCATCTTAACCTTGTGGAGACTGCAAGTCAGTTTGAAGTTCCATGGGGTGGGAATTTTGATATCATCTTTAACTTGTGGACACTCCAAGTCAGTTTGAAGTTCCATGGGGGTGGGAAGTTTGGTATCATCTTAACCTTGTGGAGACTGCGAGTCAGTTTGAAGTTCCATGGAGGTGGAAATTTTGATACCATCCTTAACTTGTGGACACTCCAAGTCAGTTTGAAGTTCCATGGGGGTGGGAAGTTTGGTATCATCTTAACCTTGTGGAGACTGCAAGTCGGTTTGAAGTTCCATGGAGGTGGAAATTTTGATACCATCCTAACCTTGTGGAGACTCCAAGGTAGTAGTTACGTAATTTGACCGAAGAGTTGCGCAATCCTGGGAGTTGCGCGATCTGTGGAAAGTAGTTGCGCAATCCTGGGAGGTGCGCAATCCTGGGAGTTGCGCAATCTGTCGAAAGTAGTTGCGCAATCCGACCAAGGAGTTGCGCAATCCTGGGAGTTGCGCAATCTGTCGAAGGTAGTTGCGCAATCCGACCAAAGAGTTGCGCAATCCTGGGATTTGCGCAATCTGTCGACAATAGTTGCGCAATCCGACCAAAGAGTTGCGCAATCCTGGGAGTTGCGGAATCTGTCGAAAGTAGTTGCGCAAGCAGAGTTGCGCAATCCTAGGAGTTGCGCAAGCAGAGTTGCGCAATCCTAGGAGTTGCGCAAGCAGAGTTGCGCAATCCTGGGAGTTGCGCAATCCAAGTTGCGCAATCCTAGTTGCGCAATCCGACCAAAGAGTTGCGCAATCCTAGTTGCGCAATCCGGAGAAGTTTCGGAATCGGACTTTATTCCCCTGGCCCATCTGTTCCAGGATCAAACGCTGAGTTGATGTGGAATGCATCGCACGTGCAAAAACACTTCAGTTAAACCTGACAGGAGCCATTGGATGATCAGGAGTGAAAAACTGTGCGAAGGAAATCTTTCAATGTCCTTGCTAGAAGACTCAAATTGTTCTGATGCAGCGCGTTCATCCTCTAGTGACATTGGAAATTCAGATTGCGAAAACCGTGCAAACCGAGAAAATTGAAAACAGGTTGTTTGGAAACGGCATGGTGGTTCTTGGGTTAGCCACGTCCCATGACGAAAATATAGGACTGATGCAGGTACGTCCAGCTGGCCAAGCTGGATATCCCATTTCACTGGTAGCTTCGTTGGACACAGTCCCAGTGAAATGCTGTGTCCCCCTGCAGTTTGAAATGATGCAAAAGATGAGCTGTATCACAGCGTTAGAAAAAGTAGAAGTTTAACATCTGTTCAGAAGTCGCCTAACAAGCAGCACAAATTGACATCATCAGGTAGAAGTTTTACATCTTTTCAGCTGTTCCACACACACGCCCCGCTGCCGCGAGGCTTTTTTATGGAGGTCACCAACAGCGAAGAGCTATTATCTGTTCCCTGAAGCAGGAAATTGCAATGGCTTCAAAATACAGGGAAATGGGTAGATGAATTAGCCAGAAGGCTCAGTCCTCGTTCATGATGTCAGTCCTCAATGTCCGACAAGGCCTCCATCTGCATTCTCAGAGCATGCTGCGACAAAGTTTGGGTCGTGGTTGCCAAATGGCTGGCAAGGTGGGCCAAGTCTTCTGCCGTGAAGATTTGACATGGATCGGTGGCCAAGTCGGTTTGGTCCGCTTCAATCTTCTCAGGGATCGCTGCATTGGCTTCTCTGTCATTGCTGAGAATGTTGTACAGGATACTTGCCAGTTGGTGGATCTGACTTGGAACCGGTAAGAACCGGCAATGTGCCAACGTTGGCCGCGTTGGACGTGTTGTCATCCATCACGGATTCATGGGGAGAGTCTTGGTGCTCCGACGTCTGATCGGCATTGTCAGACGGTTGCCACGGCTGGTGCCAATGCTGGTAGTTGTCCACGGGCACGGGAATGCCATAGAAACGACGCCAGTAATTGGCGAGGCGAGTGGCTTGTTGCCAGCTGTCTATGTAGCCCCCATTTTCTGCTCTGACATGACCAACGATTCCATTGAAGAAGTACTCCGGTTGCCTATTCCGTTTTTCTCCTTGACGATCCACTTCTGTCACTACCAAGCGGTCGGGGGTATTCGATCCAGGAGGCGATACTATCTTCTTGAAGATGTGAGTATGTAAGACTTTGTTCTGTTTCTGGATTTCCGATTGCAGCGGATAGGCTTCCCCTTGGGGGTACCACTGAGATCCAGATGGCATAGGTACCGGAGGGATATCAGAGGTGTATCCGAAATGAGGAGCGCTTGATGGCGTGTCACCAAGTTCGGTGGTGCCAGATTGTTGCTGGTTTGAAGACCAGGATGCTTGACTTGGATCACCTATGGGATGATGGTCAGAAGAGGCCGCAGCGTGGCTATGCTGCGCAGAGGCGGTAAGCTGGCGGAGATGGAGGCTCATTGGTCCGCGGGGAGAATCGATGCCAGCACAATCGGAATCCCGTTTGGTCATGGTGAATGCTTAAGCCGAAAATAAACCATGTTGAAACAAGTTGGTGCCACAGCAGCAAAAGAACAAGGTGAGATAAAAAAGAAAGGAAAGGAAGGAAAGATGCAACAGCACTGACAGTAAGCAAGCGATGCGGCAGTGGGCTTGTTTTGTGACCAACTCATGGGAGCATGTTCCGGTTGGGAAGTGCTTTATGGCAACTCAGCCGCATGATGTATGGTTGGTTCGCGTTTACGAACGGGCGAAGTTCATTGGGGAATAGGATGCCAAGTTCCTGACCCTCTGTCCAACGTGGGCGATGTTCATGAAGCAGGTCAAACAAGAGGTGTTCATTCCTCAAGACGAAGGTGTCGCCCGTGATATCCTGCCAATGAAGATCCAAAGACGTATGTTCAATGAAACAATCCCAGGTATAGTAGATGTGCTGGCTGATGTATAGAGCAGTGTTTCGACCATAAGAGAACGTACATGTGTCGGATGGATGAGAACATGATAAGTGAACAGAGCCATTTCTTCCATGCGGTTCAAGCCCGGGAGTTCACTGCAAGATGTCATGTCCATGTGGTCATGTCCCAGTTCCGAGAGGACTGGACGGACCTGGTCCAAGTTAACAATAACCAGTACTCGGCGTGTGTCCCTCACTGGGGGAACATATCGCCAGGCATCCCTGTAGTGCTGGGTCCGTGGACGAGACTCGTTGGAATGTCTCCACATGGGTGGGTCGTCCCGAGAGCGGGATCGGTCAGGTCGAGTGCGTACATAATCAGATGAGTAAGCCATAATGTCTGAGGCACACTGCAACAGTGAGAACAGCGCAAATGAAATTGAGGGAAACAGGAAACAGGAAGCCACAGTTTAAGATGCAAACTTTCAGAAAGCAAAAATTGGAAATTGCCGATGATAAGTCCAGCAAGCACGAACTAGATGGACAATCGGACGTTTTTTTGTGCCAGGTTAGGTTGCAATCTCAGTCCTCAGTTTCCGGTTCATGAGACGGAAGTTCCCAATGCTGGTGTTCGGGCAGCTGTTTGATAGCGACCCATCTCATTTTACAAACGAATTTGGGTTGCATATTTGGAACGTGGGTGAAACGGATATAGACGCTCTGGGCTTGAAAAAATGGGCGAGAGAAAAGGTTGTGAGTGTGGAGTGTGGAACCCCACAAGTGTTTTAGATCTGTACATCCTTCCAAAATTGACTTCAGCTTCTGATTCGGACGGAGTCCGTGGATGACGGCAAGCACCATCATACGTGTTTGGATGATGCGAAAGCCTGAAAGAGATGAATGCTGTGAGTCATTGTGAGGGGAGTCAAAATGTAAATGATCAGGATCATCGAATTGAGGATTGCAAGATCGGATTGAAGCACTTTGTGCTTGAGTTTCCTTCGAAATTGAGGAGCTAGTCAATTCGTCAGACTGATGGCCGCAGTCATGACTTTCAGGAGGTTCAACGCATCATAGTTCTTGCCAAGGAGGCTCACTGGGATGCCCATCATAACAGCGACTCTTTCCACGGTTTCAATGGACTCCGCTGGTTGATGCGACCACCACTCTTCTGTCTTGGCGATGTTGTCAGTCAGAACCTTCCTTTTGGGCTCGGACAATGGCAATTCTTTGAGCCACTTATTGAAGGCACGTACTGCCAAGGTCGTTGGTAAGTGTTGGGACAGCCGGGGATTGACTGGGGATGGGCGCACAAGGAAACTGGATGCTCGAATTTAGGTGATTTTAGGTGGAGCTGGTGGGCTGGGGTGATTCGAGTTGTTCAGGAGGGCCCTCTGAATGGGTGTTGCTGCCGGACTAGATGCTGAAGGACCTGGAGCAGGTGAGGAGGTGACATCATCTGGACTTTCCCCAACCTTCTGACGCAACAACGCAAGTTGGCTGCGTAGTTGGGTTAATTCGTGCTGGGTGCCGGGGTCTGCCATGCGAGTTGGGACCCAGCTGTGGATGATATCCGCTATTTGCTGCGCAGCATACTTGGTGTTGTTCGTCTTATCCATCATTTTTCCATCTTGTCGAGCCCGACTGTGAGAGACCTTGTCCAAGTCGATGTCTTTTGCTCTGAGCTGTGTCAAGAGCTCCGTCATGAATACAACAGCTGCAATGTCTCCTGTAGGGATGATGTAGGGTTCACGACCATGAGCCAGTTTCCGAAGCCAGAAGCTGTTGGCTTGTTGATAAAGAAGAGCCGCCAATGGCAAGCAAAGAGGATCACACCCCTCGATGTCCAACTTTTGAGTGAAGGCAGACTGACGGATTGACTTTGGGAATGTCAATCCGCTGACTTTCTGGTTGTCGTAATGGTCCTGGTCTTCTTGCCAGTGTGGATTTGGATCAAACCCATAAGTGCGAAGGGCTGCTTGGTTGTCCTTTCCTTTCTGTGGAGTGCCAGACGGTGAATCGAAGCGACGAGGTTGGGATGATGGGACCGACGGGGTGCTTGGAGAGCACGGCTGAGTAGGTGGGCATGGAAGAGTTGGTGAGCATGGCGAGTGAGCGGGACGAGGAGGTCTTGGATATGGCAAGGTCGGTGGAGGAGATGCTGGAATCGTAGTTGGAGGTGCCGGTGGAAACTGTTGGCCAGGCCAATTTGGATTGAACATGGACCAATTCATGTAAGCACCCGACTGATTCATCATCATCTGGGGTCGGAACTGGGGCCGTGACATGTTCTGAGCTTGCTGCAACGATGCCTGCATAGGACCACGCCAGCGTGGAAAGAACGGCAAGTCTGGTCGTAGTTGCGGAGGGCTTCGTTCATGAGGGTCAGCTCGGTTACGCCCAGGCGCCGGTGAGCGAGATCGATCCGAATCTGTCATGGTCTGGTTCAGGAAACTCAAATTGGGCCACAATTGGGAAACTACGGTATTGAATGAATAGCATCAAGTTGTAAGCAAGACAAGTGAGAGAGTCAAACAATGAGCGGCGCAATAAATTACCAGGTGAAATTCAGAAAGTTCAGAATGGCAAGTCAACGCGTTAGTTACAAGGCACAATCAATAGTTCTAAAGATTTCCAATATGTAATGACAACTGAGAGGAGTGTCAGGACATCTCAGAGAACAACGGCGAACATGAAGACTGAATCACCGGAAAAAGAACAGCAAAAACAAATTGAGGCAACCGTGCAATTTTGAAATCCAATGCTCGTCCAGGTGTCCCTCGAAATGGTGGTTCCGGTTTCCGGAAATTTGCACGGGATTATATGGTCCTGTCTGATCAAAGCAAAATCATTCTATCCGTCATGGTCTCGACGTCTTGTGTATCGGTCCTTAGTTCTCTGGTTGATGCCTCGGTAAGTCAGGTCGATAGATGAGGACCCGTCATTGTCGGACTGAGGTGGTAGATTTTGCCATTTCAAGGCGACGAACTTCAAACCCACATGATGGCTGTGGGCAATCGTGTACTTCTCCGACGTTGTCGCCACCCCTTTCTCAGCTACTGCGAGCTGTGCCATCTCATTTCCTCCAGCTTTGAATGCCGTGTAGAAGGCCCCAAAGGATGGTACATCGCACTTCTGGTAGTTTTGATTGGCTTTTGCGTGGCAGGCGTGGGACAATCTCCACTGCCAGGGGGTCGGATGTACGCCCTGGCATCCCTCTGGCGTCCCTCTGGCGTTCCTTGGGTTCCACTGCTTTTGCGTGGCAGGCGTGGGACAATCTCCACTGCCAGGGGGTCGGAATGGCGCTGATGATAACATTTACTCTGTCGATAATGTTGAAAATGACGATGCTGATGATGATGATGATCATGATGATGATGATGATTATGATGATGATGATGAAGTTGTTGATGATGATGGTGATGAACATGACGAACATGATGATGACAATGTCTGTTGTTGATTGTGATGATGTGGACGACGATCATGTTGGATCATGATCATGATCATGACCATGACCATGATCATGATGATGTTGATGATTCTATGACGTCGCACTGCGTTGTAACAAGATTTGGTTACCAGCTGCACGTACCAATACGTATACGCAGGAAAAGTGCTAGTTACAGCAGGCGCCCGGAGCGATACCTGAGTGGGCGCCCGAAGCGATGCACGACCTGGGCGCCGGAAGCGAGAGCCTGGCCCGTCAAGAGTGTGGTGGAGCGTAGCGTCAAGAGCGTGCTGGGGGTTCCAGGAGGCAGTCCAAAGCGTCGCATCAAGAACGTTTTCGAAAATTCAAGAGCAAGATAATAGCGTAGCATCAAAAGCACGTTGGAATGTCGCCCGAGAAAATTGAGAGCACCCCTTCAAGAGCGTGTTGGAGGTCTTGACAAAAAGTTTGCAGCGTAGCGTTTTGGATGTTCCCAGAGGAAGTTCAAAGCGTAGCACTATATAAGAGCGTGCTGGAAACCCCAAGGGTTATCCACAAATTTGGCATCGAGAGCAGTTCCGATATGGCAAGAGCAAGTTAAGACGCTGGCATCAAGATCGTGTTGAACTAAGCCAAGAAAAATCACTAGGGTAAAATCAATGCGCGTTGGGGCCAAGAGCCTCGCAAAAAGACAGCACCGGACTGCTCCAGCAGGAGCCTGGGATAGCATCAAGAATGCGTTGGAATCAAGAGCGGGCCGGAATGTTCCAAGCGAGGGCAAGAGCGTAGCATCAAGAGCGGGTTGGGAATTCCAAGGGAAATTTATGAGCGTAGCATCATGAGCTTCTTGGGCTGGTCAAAAACACAATTGAAAGAGTAACATCAAGAGCATGTATTGAAAGAGTAACATCAAGAGCATGTTGGAACTTCCAGAAGCAAACGCAGAGCTTAGCATCAAAATTTGTCGACCTGTTCCAAACCAAAAAAACATGAAGACTGCGTGGGAGGTTCTAAGAGAAAGCCACGCGTATAACATTGCATTCCAAGAGAAAGTTGTCAGAGCAACATTACGGCCCTGGTGGAAATGGAAAAAGGAACTGAAGAGCTTAGCACTCAAAGCGTGGTGGAGGTGGAAGCGGAAGCCCCAATAAAAGCTGGGAGCGCAGCATCACAAGAGTTCGATGAATCAAAAAATTACCAGCTCATCCGCTGACCCATTGCCCCGGCTCGGCTGATCTGAAGATCCGCTGGTCCGCTGATCTGCTGATCCGCATGGCCGCTGATCCGCTGATCCACTGATTCGCTGGGGTGGCCGGGCTGGCCGGGCTGGCCGGGCGGCAGGAAGATCATGAGTGCATAATTAACCGATAAATAATTGAATATCACAACTTATGATCAATTTTCGAAAAAAATGGGATATTCGCGTTGCATACTCGACGGAAACCCGAGTTTAGACACGCTTGTATTTAGCAGATATCCCATTTCGGACGGTATCCGACAGTATCTTATATATTGAACAATAAAAGTTTGGACACAATCCCAACCGTCAGATGTTGCGCGGGCTGTGACACAAAGCGACAGAAAAGGACAAACAAAACAATAAACCATGTTCAACATCAATGTGTTGTTATTTTCGGCAACCAGAAAACATCGATCTCCAATGTGGACAGCATACCAAAACATTTCAACCTGACCAACGTCCATGCTACTGCCACCTTTACTTCCGAAACGTTTGTGTGTCAAGTAGTTGCACACACTGCGCTGGTGGCAAAACAATACCATAATTGCGATTAAATTCATTGGGGATAACTCTATGGGATCAGTCGGTGACCCTGAATTTCTCAGTTTTGTGCGCACTCTAAATTTCAGCGTCTCATACATGGCAACTTTCAACAAATGCGCTACAACATGTGCATTGGTTGCAATCACGCATTACTCGCTCCAGTGTCTTGCATGGGAATCTCGTGATGAACCCAACCCCTATTTTCCAGACGCGCGCTTTGCAAAGCCTTAAGCACGGAAAACACACAAGTTGACGTACATACACGTAATTTGACTTTTCTGGGCTACATCATAACTCCAATGTGTAGACGAAGCGGTAAAGCCAAACAAGACCTCAACCAAAGCAAAAACACCACAAAAACAAAAACATACACACAGACACAAAAAGACATGACACAATACAATGATACAAACCCAAGAAGAGGAATAAACCATGTTTTGAAATGTTTTGAAATGAATCGCAACACAATGTTATGGTATGTATGCATGTATGCATGTATGTATGTATGCATGCATGTAATGCAATACAATACAATACAATACAATACAATACAATACAATGCAATGCAATGCAATGCCATGCCATGCCATGCCATGATGCAATGCAATGCAACGCAACGCAATGCCAATGCCAATGCTATGCAATGCAATGTAATGTAATGTAACGTGGCGTAATGTAATGTAATATAATGCAATGGCATGGTATGGAATGTAATGTAATGGTATGAACGTGACGTAACGTGACGTAACGTAAGGTA
>CAMXCT020000109.1:205208-258143 GCA_947184155.2 Cladocopium goreaui
ATTGGGTTGCCACTCGGACGTGGCTGCAAACCATTTGTCGCATGAATATGAATATTTGATTTTCATTGAAAATCGAACTTGCTTCCTCAAAATTTGATGCGACCTGGGTCCATGTCACGGACCAATCTTCCGATCCCGGAGGATCTAAGCCTACAAATAGTTCCAACTCGGAAAAGTATACACAATTTTTTAATTTTGCGTTAATTTCTCAAATCATATACGTATCGGATTTTAATTGATGTTCAGCCCAGTAAAATTGAAATGTTTCGGATTTCTGTTTTTTTTGTCACGTTTCGGTTGGCCCTATTGACGCAGTACAGATTTAGTGCCCAGTGGAATTTCCAAACGTGGCTCAATTCCAACAAATCCGTATTTTTCTCCGCATTACCGTGGCATCTTGAAATTGTGTATCCGTTTCTCCACGTGTCCCTCCAAATCATTGTTGTTTCATGTTGCTTCAATTCCTAGCGTGCCAACTGAATGTGTGTTTGCTTCAGACCTATTTTTGACACTAGTGCTATTATGGTCTAGCCTGCTCTCATGGAACCATTTTATACAAAGACAATAAACAATATATTGTGCAGCGGCATTATATATTCGGACCACGTGTTGAGCCACTATATTTTCGGACTTCAAATTGCATATGAATGACATTTGGTAATGTTTGCAAACAAGGTCACGAATGCCTGATGCTTCTTTCAATTGCCGGGTCCCTACAATGATCCGTGTTCATTCTGAGAGTTTTAGGTTGTCCAAATCATGCGTTTCTTTTCAACTGCCGTGGGTGTACAGAATAACGTTCCTTGTTTTTCAAATTTTGATTGGAAAAATTTCGTTTCGATTCAGACAGCAGCAAGTTGTTGTTTGGTTTAAGGAAGGCGTCATGGAGAGCTACAAAATATTTACCATTGATGGTTTTGCCACAACCTAAAAGGACCAGGGCAATTTCCATGATTCCTCATTCACTCCATTCACTCCAATCACCAATCATTGCTGGACTCGTTTCATTGGCCATGGATATGTGTTAGCTAGCAAGGGGCACGCCTCCGTTCACCAAAGTCCCACCCACACACATAATTTTATATGACATATCATTCATCTTCATTTTTTTCATCCATAAAAAATATTTTTTTCAAATTTTCAAAATTTATATTTCATATTTTTTAAAAAAATTATATTTCAGAAAATTTTCAAAATATATATTTTTCAAAATTCTAAAATTTAATTTTCAAAAAAAAAAATGTTTCCAAAAAAATCACTAAAAACATATTCCAAAAAAAAAAACATAAGTCTTAAAATTATATTAAATTGTAAGACTTATGGATTAATCATCAAAATGAATACATATTCCAATTGTAAAGTAAAGTTTATCAATTCTCACTATGTCATATTCTTCATCGCATTGACTATCAATTAAATCAAACATATCTCCGTGAAGTTCATCCAACGCTCCTTGAATATTATCTATGTCTGTATTGAAATTAACGTCAAACTTTCTTTTGTTATTTATAAAAGGGTCAACGCTTATATAATCTTCGTCGTAATCACATTCCAAATTAAAACTTAATCCTGCTATCATATCAGGTTGAAGATACATGTGATGGCTTTGTTCAATCAATTTTTTGATATATTCTGTTTGTTTCAAGATGAGGTCTAATACATATTCCATACTTTTAACTTTTGGTTCTATTACAAAATGTAAATTTTCAATCATATCGCCATCAGTATAGTCCATATGAGTTTCCAATCTATAAACTCTTGGTTTATACTTCTTTTGTATGTCTTTTAATGCTTGATTATTCTTCATCTTCATATATTCAGGTTCTCCTACTTGATAAGATGCAATCTTGCTCAACACTTCAACGGGTAGTTTTCCAAACTCCATTTTCCTATTACTATATTAAGGTAATTTGTCTTTAAACCATTTCACCTTAAAAGTTAAATTCATACTTTTAACAACTCAAAACGCATCAGTGGTCTGTTGTATCCAGTCAGTTTATAATACTTTTGATTCAACTTTTCAAATATTTCTTCAACAATATATTCACCTTGTAAAAAGTGTGAAGTTCTCCTAATTTTTACTCTATCACCCACATTTAATTCAGGATACAATGCATTTCTCTTTGCCTTAGCTGATACATTCATTTTTGATGTTAATTCATTTACTTTTTTCCTTGCTTCGTATGGAGTCTGATTAGTTGCAGAATGCACATCTTTATTATTGTATGTTAGCATAATCTCAGGTATGTAATCTATCCATTGAATATTAGGTTTTTTATCTTTCTCATCCTTTTCGACTCTTTTAAAAAGTTTATTTTTAAATGTCCTTATAAAAGATTCTGCAAAAGCAGGATGTCCTCTTGTCCTATAAAGTTCAATGCCTTCATCTTCAACATATTGTTGATATTCACCACTTGCAATTGCTTTCTCGTCATCAGTATAGATTATTTTAGGCTTCTTACCCATCTTTTCTATGGCTTGTTTTGTTCCCTTAACGACGCTATTTGTTTCTTTTTTCTTTACAGGGACTACTACTGCATACTTGCTCAGGACATCAATACAAACTAAACCAGCTCTGAACTTCTGTTTTACCTTCAAATCTTTTTTAGAAATAAAGAATATATCTATTTGATAAGTATGATTGTTGTGCGGTGCTACGAATGAATTCCACCCTCTTGGCTTCCTTTTAATCTCAACATTCTTCTTTAAAAAGTCTTCGACATCTTCTTTTGTTATGCTCTTGTCCTTTGCTCTTGCATCTTTCAACGTGACTGCTTTACTACCAAAGCCAGCTCTGTCATAATAGATATCATTAATTATCTTTTGCTTACTACTCATTATAATAAATAATATAGAATAATATTTATTTTCAAAACAATTTTCAAAATAAATATTCAGAACTTAATGAGCAGATGAGTTGCAAAAACAACACCATCCCTCACAGTTATTCACATGATGCGATATCTCATTATCTACTCTTTGCAATGTGAAATTTGAACTCAGTTTTCCATTTTTCATTTCAATGTTAAACTGAACTCCACAATTTGAACAACAACTCTTAAAGAGCTTTAAACAAAACTGTTCATCAGCATATTCATTTTCATCTATGTCTCTTCCGGCTTTCTTATCTTGCATTTTGTATCCATTGACTTTATTCTTGAAGTATCCCATCAACAAACCTTCAAACATGTCAGTATCGCCTTTTGAATTTTTGTAAAAATATACTTTGTCAAAATCTCTTGCCCGAGTTATGGACGTCCAAATCCATTCCCTGCTCACCAGATATGATTTATTCCATTCATGAATTATGAGATTTCCATCTATTGATTGTCCTTGCCTACTATGTGTTGTGGCACAGTATGCATACCTAAAATGTTTTTCTATTAAATTTTCATCATATGTTCTGACATTCTTACTATCTTTGATGTCTCTAATCTTAACTTTCTTACCTTCTACTTTTTCAACCTTCCACCTTATATTCACATTCAGTTTTCCTTGTTCATCGTTCCTATACAACCTACATATCAACACTTCATCAACTTCATACTTATCTTTTTTTGTTCAACCTTTTTCTGATTTCATTTGATACAGTTTGACATCTCAAATTTGTATATGCAATGTTGTTCTCACTAATCATAATGTCATCAGTATATTTGAAGTGCTTCTCAATCCATTCTTTCAATGGCATTTCTTTTATCCACCAGTCATCATAGATTTGATTTATTATTTCTCTATTTCTTTCTCCATGTTCTGTATCCTTACCTCCTACTCTTTTGCAAATCTTTAAGAAGATGTTATGCTTAAAAATTATGTTCATGCATTCGTCCACATAGTTTTCTACATTCCGAATGTTAGTGAATGGTTCTATGCTTGGTAGTTGTTTAACATCACCAGCCCCGATTATAATTAAATCAGGATTGTTGATAACAAACTGCCTAATTCTGTTCAAAATGTATGGACTTGCCATATAGATTTCATCAAACACTATCACATTAAACTCTGAATAATCAAACCATGGTAGTTTATCTCCTTTATGAACTGGAACACTGAAAAAGGTATTTAATGTTACTGCATCATCACCGCATTCTTGCTTCAACATATTCTGAGGAACAACGAATAATGTTCTATAACCCTTTTTTTCAAAATGCTTACCTATGTAAGACTTACCAGAACCAGCGTATTTAGCTCTAATCATTACTTGTTTCTTTTCAATAATTTTCTGACAGATACTTTGAGTATCCCATTCATCAGGTGTTTCTATCCTTTCGGTTTTATAAACTGGTATTTCTGGGATATCATTATTTTGCCAATGGTAGATGTTCTCCACTTGTTTTACATCATTCTTCTCAAATCTCCAGTCTCCAATTTCATTACCAAATTTCAGAATTCTTTTAGCTTTCTTAAAGTCTGCATATGCAATGTGAAAAGCATCAGTTTTTACAGCATAAACTTGAATGTGTTTAGCTTTCAATTTTCCATACGCATCATACATTTCAAAATTATGATTTTGCAAAAGTAGCTTTTTCAAATATCGAAAACCGTTCATCATTTGTCTCTGACCAGTTACACTCACAATATAGTATTTAGCGTTTCTACCCTTTTCTTCAGATTTAAAGTTTATCCATTCGGGATTTCTTATGCACTTATATAATTTACGGGTTTCATGTTTATAATGATAATCATCGTCCCAAAATTGGTTATCATCATCGTCATCAATTCTTTTCCACTCTTGGTATTTTTCCATCTCCACCTCATCTAATACATAAATTCTTCCATCATACTTTCTCTGATGAGCCAGCGCTTCTTTAAGATTATCAAAAATCCTACTCACAGTTTTTTTGTTGTAACTCTTCTCCCATAATCCAAATGAAATGTTAGCAATGGTCTTGTGAATTTTGTTATTCTCGGTTTCATCATCACTGATTTTACTTTTGTAAAGTTCTTCCAGCGCTTTGTTAAACTTAACTTTGTGAATGAAGGATGGTTTCTTAAATGCAATGATTTTCATAGCGACACCTCTCTTCATCAATTCTTTCAGATGCTTTCCATACATCAGATTATTTTTTTGTTGAAAAACACATTGGCTTGGCATACCTTAACTAAGTATAAACTGTAATTGCCGTTCCTATGCACATCACATTTTGAATAGTCATAATGCTGCCATACATCGAACTCTTTGAACCCAGGCACTTTTGAAATCATTTTTGCTTGATATGAGTATGCCTTCCTTCTATCGATGCTACACTTTCTGATATCATCAAAGGTATCTCTTCCATAAAATCTTCCATTTGGCACTATTGTTCTACATTCATCTAATATCTGAACATCAACATCGTTATAATAGGATTTAAAATTGTCATTGAAAAGTTGCTTGTGAAACTTGAACATTTCTGCACTAACTTTGTTATGCTTCTCTTCTGTATTTACCGCTATGTCTTCATCTATTTTATCCTCGTCCAGTGACTGTGTTTCAATTGTATATTTTACAGTTTTGGTTTTCTTCTCAGTAATCTTGTGTGTGAGTTCTATGACAATTTGTGTTGTCCTATGCGCATTGTATTTTACTTGTGGTGTGTATCCAGATACTTTTAGGTCATGCAGTGCCTTGTTCAAACAGTTGTTCTCCAAAATGATTTTGTATTCATCTTCTTCTTTCAGTTGCAGTAGGTCATCGATGGATTTAATCATTTTGTATTTCAAAGGTTCTTTCTTATCATTTACGTAGTAGTTGTTGCTTATTCCTCTTAAATCTTTAGTGTAATCTTCTCCATCCTTTCTTTGTTTGATTGAACTCAGGTCATGATTTAAAGTGTAGATATGGCTATTTGCAACCAAGCCATTGAAAGTAATATGTTTTTTTACTGTTGTAGTTTTCGGGGTCATGCTTGTAAATCAGATTACTGTCAATGTCATAAAGTCTGGCTTTAATCTTAAATTCTTTGAATACTCTTTCCATTTCATTTATTGATGCCCCATTTTGTTTAAACTCTTCATCAGTCTTACCTATACATTCCAAAATTTTGTCTCTACACATGTTTCTCGCTAAGCTTCCCCTTTTGTGTTTAAACAATGTCTCTGAGTAATGGTCTAAAAGTGTATTCATCCAACATTCATTTTCTACATGTCCTTTTTTCTTGATGGCTTCTTTGAATTTTAAACAGTCTGGGTTCAATTCAGTCTGAATATATCTATTGTAAATACTAACATTGTGTTTTGCATCAGTGAGTTCATCAGCGAAAATATCATAGTCTTCAGCGCTTTCATCAATCAATTCAGCCTTCATGATTTTGATTGCATCAATGTAATAATAAAATTCACCCTGAACCATTTCATCAAATTCTTTGTCAGTTCTCATGATGGTCATTAATTTTGCAAAATCTTTTTCAGTGTCGCGGTCAGCTCTGATAATTCTTTCCCCTACTTTTTCTTCAATCCATTTTTGACTCTTAACACTTCCTGTTCTCTCAACGGGATTTATTAAAAGTGTATAGTATTTCCTACCTTTATGAATGAAGTTTCTGTTTTTGTTTCCTGTCTTGTTTTCAATTGAAAAAAACATATACTTAACTGAATATAATTTCCCTTTTCTATTCACCACTGCTTTTGTTCTTCCCTGATTTGCTTTTTGAACCGCAACTCTTACATTAACTCTTTCTCCTATGGGTGTTGCATCCTGATATTTGGCAACCGTTTTTTCATATGCTTTCATTCCCTTCTCTTTTCCTTCTACTAATCCATTCAATAGATTTTCTGCGGTTGCCATTTGTGAAATCTTTCTGTCCTCATAAAGTTCAATAACATTGTTGATTTGTTCAAGGGTTGTTGTATTAACCCTTCCTTCTCCTCTTTCTATCCCTGATGCTCCTCAAAATATCAAGATTTCTTATTATAGATTTTTTTGTCATAAAATAGGTTATATAAAAACTATAGTTATCATTCCTTTAAGTAGTTTTACCTTAAACGACAGTCTTGATTTTTGCGATGAAATTGACTTAAAGAAATATTCCCTATATATATTAATCAACTATGACAGAAAAAGTCACAAAAAATCTTGAAGACCTGACATTAGATGAAATCAAAGCTCAATTGGCGATATATCACAACCTTTACCAAAAAAGAAGAAGAAAAGAAGACCCTGTATTTCTTGAAAAGGAAAGGGAAAGAGGAAGACAAAAATATTACAGAAAGAAAGAAAGGGAAAAGGAAAAAAACCCTCAACCAGAACCCAAAGTTGGCAACAGAAAATACAAATATTCTGATGCTATTTTAGTAGATGTTGTAAAGTAAAAATATTTTTATCATTCTTCAAAAATTATAAAATTGTTTTTCATTCATCACATTCATATCATCTTCATCTCATCTCATTTCATCCGTCATCCATCACCTTACCATATATGTTTCCATCTTTGTATATTCATATATGCTTTCATCTTTCATGGGACATATATGAACGGAGGCCTGTCACTTGCTTGTAAGTAGGATTGTAGGATATATAGGAGTAGGAGTAGGATAGAAGTAGGAGAATAGTTTCCAACCATCTTTCCACGTGGCGAGGTGCGGTTCTCAGCTGGGTGCTTGACTGACTGTTCTTCCACAACTTCTTCCTTTTTTAGGCGCGCTTGGGTTGTGCGGGCTAACCTGCATTCAAAATTTGCCATGATGCATTTCGTTCAACCAACGCATGATGTTGCAATAAACAATCGCCAAAGCTTGGTTTCAGAGCATTTCCAAAATCTCAAAGTGACTTGCATTCGTGTCGTTGCTTCGTCTGTTGCAATGCCCACCTTGGTCTTTGCGCGTTCTCCTATGAAGGGAATGATGGCTCTTGAAATCCCCATGGGTGCCATCCTTGACCTACACCCTCCTATTGATGTTGGGCAGTTTGAAGCCTTTGACATTTCTGACGACCGAGAGAAAATGAAAGAACTGATGAACAAAGACATGGAACCCAGAGACATTAGAGACTTGTTGTCTCGCTTGGGTGTTCAGCCTGAGAACATGCCATCCAAGAAGACAAGGAAACCTGAACTCGTCTCTCGCACTATCGATGCCTTTCAGATTTCCCGTGCTATTTTTGAAACGGGGTATGTGAACCCCCGTGTCAGAAACGAAGAAGCTTCTTCTGGTGATGACACTCGCCTTGCCTCTGTGATTCTGAATGAAGGAATGACCCAAGATGAAATCATTTTGGAAGTGTGCAGGCAAGTCCCAGACCTTGCTGGTGCTCCACGTTCTGCCATTGAGCGGTTTGTGGAAGAGGCAACGCGATATCATGTTTCTTCCAGTGCTCCCAACCCTACTTCCACCACTTCGTCGGCACCATCTCCACCAACGACTACCAAGCCATTCAGCGGACAAGGTCACAAGTTGAGCGCTGATGTTGCCAAGACTGACAAGGGTGGATATGTGAGCGAATATGAAAAGAACCACGTCAAGCCAGAGATGGAAGTCAGGATGCTGCCCTATGAAAATGCTCCCAAGGACACCTACAAGACTGACCAAAGCAACCGAGATTTCTATGAAGTGGAGCTGACCGACAAGACTTCCAAGACCAAAGGCAAAGCCATCATCACTTTGGAGTGTGAGAAAAGCAATTTCCGCTTCATCTTCTACTACACAGAGGGAGACACCATCAAAGACATCATGGACTTACTGGAAATGAACAGCAACTTCAAGCGCGAGCAGATGTCCATCTACTACAAGGATGGGAATTCCTTTCAGCGAGGATGGGAATTCCTACTACAAGAATGTCGCCAATAATGGCCGCGAGAATGAGATGAAGCTTTGCATCCGCGCTCTTGGTGGTGGAAAGTCCTGACCGACAAAGTCCAAGCCTGAGAAGTTGCAGAAAGCACAAGGTGTCGCCCAGAAGGTTGCAAACACCGAGGCAGTGAATTTGAAGTGCATCAAGGACAGCAATGATGTTTTGACCAGCTTCTACACCTTTGCCGAGAAAGACCCCCGTGGTGCATTCCTGACGCAGATTGAGAAGCTGAATGAGGAGCAGTTGGGCAAAGCGCTGGACAGCATCAAGGGCGAGATTGGTGGCACAACGGAGCAAAAAATGAAAAACTTCTCGTTTGTTCTGTTTGGGAACCCCATTGCTGAGATTGGAGAGCTCTACGGCATTACTGGTGGCATCATGGAAACGGCCAGTCTGACAACATCTTTGGCTTTTGACTGGGGCGCTGAGAAGGGCGAAGTTTCACTTGCTTTCCTTCGCGGTGCTGTGCGCAGTCAGTTGGACAAGCGCATTGGAGCACGTGAAGCATCTCAGATGGCTGATTGAGGTGTGCACCGCCCCTACTAAGAATGAATGCCTTTCTGATATGCACATTCCCATTATGTGTGGGCACATTTCAGTCAAAGGATGGGCTTCAGACGAGAGTTGCATGGTCAATTTCAAGTCTCGACCACTGCGGAACTTCTCAAAGACTTGCATTTCGCTTGCGCACTGTGAGGTGGAAAAACTGATTGTGATGATGCTGTTGAATTATTCACTCCCATCATCCCAATTGTCATTTCGTTCTCACTACCAACCACCAATTTTCAATCTCATTGCTCTCCGCGTGGCAGGTGAAGACATATGAGCATTGGAAACCCAGATAACACGGAAGGGCTGAGACAGAGAAGAGTTCATGAGAACAGCAATTGAAAAAGGGTTAGTCAATCCTAATGAGGACTAAGAAGGTAGAAGTAGAGAAGGGTTCTGTTTTTTTTGGGGGGACATGTTCCATTCCCATGGGGTATATACATATTTGTGCATATCATATCATACCACATATCCCACACACATATTATATGAATATATCCCCATATATAATCCCTTTGTTTTCACCCCCTGCTTGGCAGAAGGGACAACCGCTGTCGTGAGCCTGTGTGGAGCTGGGATGGGAAATTAATATAAAATATATATTTATAAATATATATATATTTATAGATTTATATTTATATTTTCAAAAATCTCTCTTATCAAATCATATGGTATTCTATACAGTTCATTTTGGGTATGTTTCGCGTAGTCGCCCCAATTTTCTTTTTTACCGTTAGGTAAGCGTTGCGCAGTTTCTACATGTTTGTTGTTGATTACCTTACCGCAATCCTTTTTGCACAATGCGCGCGGTGTCCAACTTGTAATGTTCGTCCATAAGCGGGTGCGTTTGCGGTAATTAAATCCATACTTGCAGTAATCAACGTCGTAATACGGTAGTTCGCGCATAAAGCATTGATTTTTCAATAATCCGCTTTGGGGATTTTCGATTAGCCAGTATTTCGGTTCAAATATTTGATTATCTCAATAGTTTTCATTACTATGACGTTTGCTTCATCAATTTTTCTCACACCAACCGTTTTAGCCCTTGAATACTCTGTGCATGGCGGCGAAGCGTGAATGAAGTCAAAGTGTCCAACGGGATACTGTTTATAATCCCAATGCAGAATGTCAGAATTAATGTCAGCGTTTTTCAAATCCAAAGACACTACATCAAAGCCGAACTGTTGAGCGACTTCCCCAACAGATTTTGTCCCAGAAAATAGTTCTAATAATTTCATATATATAATTATTAGAAATATTTAGTTTAGTAACGCGAATGTATTATCTGTTTTTTCAATCCCGTAGTAGTCCAAAGTCATCTGTTTAGGTTGTTTGATTTTCCCTGCAACTATCATATCAAAATATTGTTTGCGTTTGCTGTCGTAATCGCCCTTGGGTCTGCCTATCTGTTTTTTTTCAAAGGTTTTGCTCCCTTCCTCATTCACTTCTTCCTGTGTTTTTGTATCTTTGCTATCAAGTTTCTCCATGATTTTTTGAAGTGTGTCTGCAATTCCTTTGGTCTGTTTGTTCAACTTGTTCAGTTTGGTAATCATTTCAATGGTCTTGTCAGAATTATCTGTATCAGACATTTTATATATATATATATTTATTTAGATATTTATTCTCCAAAAACTAAATATTTTTTATTAAATATTTATTTACAAAAAGTGATTTGACAAAATCTACTCTTTAAGTCATTTTCAACATTCATTTTTCAGTTCATCAATCCATTTCGTCCATTGATGACTGGTTCTTACTTTTAGGGGTATTCATTACATGTTTAATCATGTCGTTTCTATTTTTTTCATCTTCGCTTTCAGGTGTTAGTTGCCTACGATTAAAAGAGAAGCTGATACTATGAATTTCACTATCTAACGTTATACCCCCCTCATCATCTTTGCTAACATTCATGGTTTTATCGTTTTTTGTAATTTTGAATGAACAGGGCGAACAACAGCATTTAATCCCCTTTGGGTTAATTTCAATCTCATTTTGTAATTGTAGTTTAGTAGAACAATTAGGACAATCAAAAGTAATAAATTTACTTGTCAACTTCTGTTCTTCATCTAATTTAACTGTTGTGGGTTCATCATCTGAAAGTTCAAAATCCTCAGGGATTGGTTGTTTTTTGAATTTACGTTTTGGTTTTTGTTTTTGTTTCGGTTTTGGTGACATTTCTATGTATAGAATATTTTATATAATAAATTACTACTTTTATAAATTCAAAAAGTATCATGAACCATATTATTATTAGATAATATTTTTGCTATAATCTAATAATGACACATGGGGAGGGAGCTTCAAAAGTATGCACCGAGGGTCATGTAGGGCGGGAACATATGAATTAGCTTCTTATGAGGGTAAAATGACAACCTGTCCTGTTTTTTGCCGACCCCAAATCAAGCAAAATGATATGTCATTTCTTGTTCTAATCACTTGATCCTAAAAAACCACAATTCCTCTGTTGTTCTAAGATCAATTTGCACAACAACTTCCAATGCGCAGCAGCTGACAAGCCACACTCTTTTTTGACCATGGATCGGGGGAAGTCATGTCTGAGACTCGGATGTCTCTGCTTCGGTCTGTGCCTGTTATGATCCAGCTGTTTGGATGAGGTTCCATTGGAAGGGTTGACTGGTGATGTCAACATAGCTGGATAGCTCGGTTGCTACATTCCCCCCTTCCCTGTCTTAGGGTTGGGAGGGCGGGAAAAGAAAAAGTTTGAGTGAAGTATGATTCAAAAGTTCCTGTGTTCAAGATCATGTGCAAAGATGTTGATTGACTACCTGAATGCCAAACATGCACATGAAAAACATTTGAGCTTCGTTGCTCTTGTTTTGCCTTCTTTGTTGAAGGACTTGAACCAGGAACATCACAGCATGAGATACATTGATATCATCCTGTCAAACGTTTCCTAACACGTTTCGAGTCTTTGGTAAGGTCGATATACGGAAACAGACTCATGTTTAAAGTTTCACTCGAAGTTTTTTCTTGTTTTCCAAACCAGTTATATTATTGAGGTTTTTTAGGCCGTCTCATTTTTTGTTAAATGAGCCTTTCAAGTTTTACGCCCAAGAAGGTGCTATCCACGTTGTGTAAAATCCCTTCTTGTTCTAATCACTTGATCCTAAAAAACCACAATTCCTCTGTTGTTCTAAGATCAATTTGCACAACAACTTCCAATGCGCAGCAGCTGACAAGCCACACTCTTTTTTGACCATGGATCGGGGGAAGTCATGTCTGAGACTCGGATGTCTCTGCTTCGGTCTGTGCCTGTTATGATCCAGCTGTTTGGATGAGGTTCCATTGGAAGGGTTGACTGGTGATGTCAACATAGCTGGATAGCTCGGTTGCTACATTCCCCCTTCTTCTAACCGTGCTTCCTGCTTTGCGCTGCTTTCACCAACCAATTGGCAACGAGTGATTGGCAACTGAACTCGGAGATGAACTTCGCAGACCATCTGACCGCTGCGGCCCTTCCTTCGAACCTCGAGGGTTCATCCGCTGGGTTGCTTTTGCTTGGAACCCGCTCAATCCACCAGAAGGATGGCAGATGGACCTCTACTGAGAAGAAGGCCTTCAACAGGTCGTCCATGCTAGGGCTATTGGAACGCCCTTTGACCACACCTCCCCTGGCGGAGTTGTTGTCTACAAACAAGAGGACCCTACGGTTGTGCAACTCTTGCCTCCACTGCCATCGCACCAGCACCATTGCCAGGAGTTCGATCTGGCAAATCAAGTGGTCCCCTACAAGATCTTTCCACAAAGCAAGGAGGTCACTTTGGACTCGGTCTTGAACTACAATTCGAGCACCACTTGATTCGTCCAGTAGCACTGCACCGATGCCTGCTACACCAGCTTCCCATGAACCATCTGTGAAGATCAGCACTGTATTTGTGTTGATGCCCACCGGAATTGTTCGGGGCTGCACACTCTCAAGAAGAACTAAGACCTCTTCGCACCACTTCTTCAAGCGGGGAGATTTAGAGTCCCCCTTGTCTACCAGAGAGAAAATTTTGAAGCAAGCATACCGGAGAGCCCTCCCGGCGAAGTAACCGGTGGCAAAGTTCAGCAAACCATGAATCTCTTGGGCATCTGCAAGGGTCATCTGACCTGCCTCTTGGACCTTTTGTACCTTCAAGGATATCTTTTCGATGCGCCCTTCCTTGTTGCCTAAAGTGATGGTCCGGGATTCTGGCAATCCGGCTAATTGCAATGACATCCCTAAAACATCAAAGGTCGGCTGAAAGGGCTTACCTTTTGGGCCGGTGCGGTCATGCCTCCAACCAAGAAGGTCCAGGAAATCTGACACCAGGGCATCTGTCTCTGCAGCGGCCCCTTCTGGGGAAAACATGGGGTAATCGTCAAAGTATACCGCAGAGGGAACCTTGAGAAACTTGTTTATCAAGAACCACAAAGAGCGACTAACCCTGTTAAAGGCATAAACCGCTGCCGTTGAGCCGAACATCAGAGCGTTAGGGATGTAGTACCTGGGATCCCCATTTTTATCTCTGAAGAAGACTACAGCCAAATCTCTGTGATGTGGGGCAATTGGCAGCTGCTTGTACGCCTTGGACAAATCAAGGGTCTTCCCCATCCAGTTCAACTCGGGAGTCTTGCCCAGTTCCAATGCCAGGGCTATTACGTAATCGGCATCTTGGAGATCAAGCCTGATGGTGGATGTATACGCAGAGTTGAGTTGCGCCTCCAACCCATCGTCTATCGGCCTGAGCTTGGCTCCCTGTTCGATCACGAACCGCCTCATGATCCTCCAGTTGGGATGGCCAAAGATGTCTGTTACTTCAGTGTCGGCATAGTATGGGCCGTCCAAGAACTTCATACCTACCTCTTCTAGGGCCGTAGATTCGAGGTGTTCAGCAAAGCCTTGCGCGTCCGTCTGGGGCCGTCTGTTTTCAAGGGCAACTCGGCAGGAGATTGCTGAACTTCTCAGCTCGGCTTCTGTCAATGAGGCAAGTTTTGGTTTCAAAGGGTAGCAAGGTGGATGGTCATGAGCACCCACCAGGGGAACCCCCGACTTCATGAACTTGGTCACGTCCATGTCATCATACCCGTTTTGTTCGAGTAAGGTCTGCCACAACAGGATCTTTTTGTCACTCACCACTTTTTCCACCGATTCGGGAAGGCTCTCATGCAAGGACTTTTCATCTCCCGCTAGCTGTTTGGCCAAGATCTTCGCCTTCAGCAGGTTCTTCTTCCTTTCTATTGACACCAATCTGGGATCGGACTTTACTACGAAGTCAATGGCATCTTTCGTAATTTTGTTCAGAGCGCATTCGTCCATGGGGTGGACAGCACTTTGAGCTTCCCTTACGAACTCTTCCGGCGTATGCCAAGTCCCTACCAAGATGTCTTTTTCGGAATGTGGCTGGGCTTCTTCCTGATATTCCCCCTGATGGGAAGAAGGCAGGAGTTTTTGAAAATCTTGGATTTTGTGATTAGGGGAGAACCAGTGAATGTGGGCAAACTCTGGAATTAACTGACGTCGTTTTTTATGTTGGCGGTGTTGCATGGCCAACGAGGTCAGTCTTGGGTTGGGTGGTGGGGCAAACGAAAAATTTCTTGGGGATAAGAAGTTTCGAATGGCGGCTGCAACCCTTTGCGTGAGCAGTTCCGGGTAGGCAGCTTCACTGGCCGTGTCAAAAATCCATGTTCCATCTTCGGTGTGTACTTGATATGGCAAGTGATCGTGGTCATTTTGGCATGTCGCAGACAGCGTGTGGAAAACTCCTGGGCTGGATTTCCAGCGGGTTCCTTTCTTTCTTTGACCGCCATGGCAGCAGTTATGAAAGAAAACTTCTGTGAGTGAGTCCCAGAATTTCGTGAGCGCTGGATTGTTTTGGGCCTGTACAAGTGCCAAAATGGCCGCCCAAAACCAGGATCGGTATGGATTCTCCAGGCTAATTGCGATGTTATACTGCATGGCAATTAGGAGGATGTCGATGACAAATCTGTACAACTGATTGGCTTTCTGCAGTCTTATACCTGAGGTTGAATCTGGATTAATGTGGGGCAGGCCTAATGGGTGATCGGCAGAGCGCAGTGGTGGAGGCTGTGGGGCCCCCTGGAGAACTTTCGATCTGGCGACGGGTCTTTCCCGTGCCCTCGATGCTGTGCCACATGGCATACCTAAGTGGATATATTCAGGGGGCCTACTATGCAAAAGATCTGTTAAGATTCTCTGATGTTGAGGCTCTGTCAAATCCAAAAGAGTCACGGGCACCTGTGGGTTGTGCAAAACGTGGTCCACTGCGATAACGGAAAAACCTGCATTGATCAAACTTCTGGAGAGTGAGGCCTGTCCACAACAGATTTCGACTGCCAGAGGTTGCTGCTGTGAAACGGATGATTGTTGCTGTAGATCGATTGGGGTGACAGGTGATTGTCACTCCGTGCTGTGGCTACATTCATGGAACGGCTTGGCTTTGTGGCATCCTTGCTTGTAGCACAGATGGTATCCCCTTTGGCAACGGGGACCTTTCCACGGAAGCCACATGTTCCCTTGTTGTACGCAAAACACAAGGGCTTGCCATCGGGTGTTTTGGCCACACAGCCAGGCGGCAGCTCAATCGTTGGCCCCTGCTTCGACTTGGATTTGAACTTGCCTTTTCCTTTGCCTGCACCTTTTGCATACTTGGTAGGACGATCTGCTGCATCGGATGTTGGCCTTTTGTCCGGCCTGGTTGGTGCAGGCGTTTTGGGTGCAGGCTTGGATGGCAGAGGCATCAGGTATGGCATCAGCTCCGGCGATGTTCGGAGGGCTTTGAGTTCCCGATCAAAAGGCGTATTGGATGCGCCAGGCTCTGGTTGCAATTTGCCTACCAAATTGTTCGAGGCCCTGATGAACATCTGCTTGTCACATTCGATGATTTGCTGAAGAGATACCGATGAAAAACCTGATGGCTGTGCTCTTTCATGGGACAAGAACAAATGCTGAACCCACATCTCTGCTTCGCGGAAAGAACACAACCTGGCTTGGTCCATGGCCAATGAACGTCTCTGCAATGCGTTCCTCAGGTCCAATTCTGACGACACTGAGCATGTCGTGGCCACTGCTTTTGAACTGATCTTGATGTTGCCGCTAGCGTCCAGAGTCACCTTGGGGTCCTTTTTGAGACTCTGTATCTCCTGGGATCTCGATGTGCGTTCTTCTGGCTTGATCCAACTGAGAACGTTTTGTTCCAACATGTTGACGCACTGGTCCACCAGTGAGTGGCTAGGAGTCACCTCCGGGGAGAAAATGATCCCCTCTAACCGGGTCTCTTGCTCTGACTGTCGCATTTGCCTCTCGGCCATCGGTAGCTTCCTAGCTGTGAGCTGAGGATCTGACGGTTGGTCGACTTTGCGTTGTAGATCATTCAAGGCAAGCGCATGAGACTCTACTACCAGCCTCCTGATGCAAGATGTCTGGTATGGGGAAAGCTCCCTCGTTGTCACCTTTGCTAGCCAGGCATCTAGGATGGTATCTGTCACCTGCTGTGGCGTTGTTGATACCGCAAATGCCAAAGACCCATATGTCTCAAAGCCTTTTGCCTGCAGCTCTACTTTCAATTCATCTTCCACTCCAAGCTGTTTGAGTCTTTCAGAGAAGGCGGCCTTACTATCCAACACCGACATGGCCTTGGACCGGCAAGTTTTTTCCCTGGATTTCTATGTTCTGATGCAATTCCATGAATATATTGAGAAGGTTCGAGTTGATCTCAATGCCTGTCAAGATTTTCTGAAATAGGACGATGCCTGAAAATCTTTGAAATGATTGCACACGGATGTGTTCTCTTCACTCAAAACTCATATGAACTTCCCAAAATGGGCTGCGTCGGTAAACAAATGATCAGCACGAATCACTGGCATGCCTGATGCACATGCAGAGTGTAGCTGATGATGAAGGCTCTGATGCCAACTGAAGACCGACAGTGTGTAGCCCTTTCTTTTGGGGTTCATACTCTGCCCTGAAATTGAGAGATCTCACAGTATCAGACTCTGATGTCGGACATGTTATCAATAAAAATCTTCTTGAAATTTACACAAGGCTCTGATGCCTGAAATCAGGTTGTGATGCTGGACATGTTTGCAATCAAAACGTTTTTGGAGGATTTATCCAAGGCTTTGATGCCTGAAATTAACCTGACATGCCAATGTCAAACTTTCGCTGCGACGAAACGCTCCCACGCTTTTTCTCTTTCAATCCTGATGAGCTGCAAGGTGCCTACCACACAGAATGCAACACTCCATGTCTTCGATGGCTGTCTGATCGAGAGCAACATAGTTTGGAGAAAGATGCCTTCCGCACCTTGTCATGTCGGATGTCAGGAGACAGTGAACGATTCCGCTCTTTCGATGGACGATGCACTCTAGTTCCTGGCCTCCAGGGAACGGAGTACGGCCTGTCACTGCCTCCTCTCTTGCAACTTCTTCGACCAGATCGGCCTGCTCCTCCGAAGATTCGGAGGATATCTCCCAAGGGTCATCCAAGGTGTCCACCCCGTGCTCAACCTCGGCCACGACGTGGCTTTCATGGAGTCTGGATCCCGATGCGACTGCCTCTGCTGTCTCAAGGATTCGCTCCACAGCCGATAAGTCAGGGTGGAAAGTTCCAGCTTGGATTTCCATGAAGCAGGCCAAGATCTTTCCGTAGATCCCTGTGTAGGATTCACGGCTGTATGTCAGGATTGACTTTGATGTGGTGGCCCAAAATTCTCCTTTCGGCCATGGAAAATTTCACTGTGGTGGATCTTGCCGCCATTGTGAGGAGACCTGTTTTGAGCGAGTGGGTGCCCAAATTCCTCAGGTCCATTTTTGGTTTGGGCTCCATTGTCAACAAGCACTCGGCCACCAAATCCTGAAGATACCCACAAGCCTCTGTGCTCGACATAGGTGTTGTGGCCCATCGACCAGTGCGGCAAGAAAAGGACGGCAAGAAGGGCTCTGTTTCACGGCCAAATTCCGATACTCTAGCGTCCAGCCAGCTCTCTGCCCAATTCAAACCACTGATCCCCGTTCCAATTGCAACGTAGGGGATGAGCCTGGTCTTTGCCTCTTTGGTCAGACTTGTCTTCGATCCAAGGGCCTCGCCAACCACCAATGTGACATCTTTTGATTTCTCCAGGGTAAGGCTTTGTAACTTCAGACTGTCACTCCACCGACTTGCCGAATGGAAACACCAGAGTAACTGCCCGAGGATGCAGACCTGGACTGTGTCGGTCTTCCTCAGGAGCAACTTCTCCAACTCTTCCACAACTCCACACTGAATTGGATCCTTTTGTTGGAGTGGTGCTTTTCGAAGGAATTGTTGATGGGCGTAACCCAGCACCCTTGGGGACAGAACTTTCTGGAGATCTGCATAGATGAAAACTGCCACTCCATCCAAAAATCGCAGTGCTTCGATGAAACCGGATGCTGAAGTGGCACCTGCACGATCATCTTCGAGATGTCCTAGATAGCTGTAAATGTCAAATTCCTTGAGTCTGAGTGGAGATCCCCTCCGATTCAGCCGGCCATACCAGTCGATGTATCTAGACAGGGAACATGCCCTCTTGTAGAGTGTCCCCGAGGATTTCCTCGAGAAGGCTTGCTCGAGGGATCTCCGGACTTCCCTTTCATCTAGAGGGCGACTTGATGTTGGCACGAGAAGTTCACCCAACCTTGTAGCAGCAGGATCAGTTAAGACAATCTTCTGCAACTTTGTGATACTTGCGTCTCTTAGGTCATCGTCAGTTTTACTGACTCTCACCCTTCGAGCGTGGTAGAGCTTCTCTTTGGCTTCGATCTCTACTTCAGGCTCAAGTTTTTCCATCGGTTCAAGCAACATGGACAAGCTCGGATCAGGGATGGAAAACATTGAGTTCAACATAGTACCCGGTGTATCACTGAGGAAAGAGTGAGTCAGGGACCCTTCTGCACTAGCAAGCCTCAGCCTCTTTACTTGAGTCTGGATGATTTCAGATTCTGCAAATCTCTTCCATGACGAGTGATCAAATGGAGTGCTTTGGAAATGCTCCCTAAAATCACCTGGGCTCTCAGGTGGATGATCTGATGGCTCGTAGAGTTCCGGATGCAGAAATGGATCTTCGTGATCTTCCCCGAAGTAATCGGTCCCTTCTACCCCAAACAAATCCCATTCCTCTAAGCCTACCCCGGCCGAATCAACAAAACCTACCGGATGCTCGGATGCAGGATCTGTACAACGGTGTGGATGCAACAAGCCGGGTGCAGCTGGATCTATGGAACCGGATGCAGGGAGAGAAGGCCCCCTCGGATGCTGCGCTATCGTCTCACTGAATCCTGACGCTCGTAGGTCTACCTGACACCAGCCGCCAGCCGGGACATGAATGAATCTCAAAATAACGGAAATCCAATCAAGGCAGCTCGAAGGACATTTTTCAAAAATTTGAAATTCAATCCTAACACTCCGAAGTCCATTGAGTTCTACACTCCAAAGTCAGGCTGATGATGCCCGGGATCCTCCGGTGGATCCACCTGCGATGACTACAAATTATCACAGAACAAAACCTCAGGACGTCAAAAAATAAAATTTTGGAAAGATCTCATCCAAACCTCAAAAACCCATTGAGTTCTGTACTCCAGGGTCAGGCCGAAGACGCCGAGGACCCTCTGTTGGACCCTCCTGCCACCACCACAAGTGAGATACCCTCTAGTTTCACTCAAAGGATCACGATTCGATCTCAGTTGACCGTCACCAATCTCTGGGTCCTTGCCTCAGCCAGAGGGCGTGGAAGGTTACTCGAGGTTAAAGTTTCCTCGAGCCCATCTCCTTCCACCTAGGGACAAGTGGGCACACAGGTTCTTGCAGGGCTAACTCTGTTGTCAACCGATGCAACCTGATTAAACCACTCTTCCGAAATTGAGGTCTGGACTCTTTCGTCTCTGGCCTGTAGTTGACCATTTAATTTTCATGCTTACTCTCTTCTCAGCTCTGATGCTGAAAGATTCAAAGAAGTCCGAACTTGATCAAAAATTGACTATCACCAGAGGCAAACTGAGGACTTGACTGCGCTCCCAGTGGCCTAATGGTCGATCGAACTAAACGAAAAGCTGTATTACCAGAAAAGGGGGGAGACCCAACTTCAAACGTGTTGACTTCGGTTTGTCAATCAACTAGAAGTGACTCCTGGCATCTGATTGTCCTAGGATTGACATGGTTGACATCTGTTTGTCAAGCTTGTCATCACTTCCACTAAATGGTTGTCTCTGACATCTGTTTGTCAAGGAGTCAATGTTTGTCAAAGGGTCAACGCTGAGGTTCCTGCTTTCCCCCTTGCACCGGAACCCCAGCGGGATCGGCCGTACATAGGCCAAGACAAAACTGTAGCCAAAGACAAGGATGGAAGGAAAACTCAATCTGTGAGTGAAAATGAACAGAACATCTGCAATTGAAAATGCTGAAGATTGAACTGTCTGAAAATTGATGAGATGAATCGGTTTTCATCTTTTGGCCGTTTCGAGCTGCACCTGTCTCTGGTGACTGGTTGCACTTGAAATTGGAAGGTATGATTTACCTTCGATAAAAATAGTATCGCAGCCGCTGCAGCCTATAGCCAAAAACAGCGGCCTGAGCTTTCTGTAGTCCTATGTTCACTCCGGTCTGAGCGTCATGTAGAAGCCGGTGATGTAGGATGCTGTCAAAACCAGCCCTTGGCAGAACTTGAAGGGGCACCCTTGCCCGATCCCTTTTCAGGGTCATGATACCGTTGCCTCTTCGCACGAGCAACTTCCAGCGGGGTCATATCCCTGATGAACCCCCAACTCAGCGATCTCATGTTGTTCAAGGCTTCGTCCTCGCTGAGACCTGTCAACTGGAAGCATTCGACGCCCATCTGGATAGCCGCTGAGATTCGGGACTGGAAGTCATGTTGCAGGTGCGGTGGCAACTGCTGAAAGGTCTGCATGACGTCGAATGTCATCGCGTCAGGGTGATGGGCTGGGCCAGCTGGATCTGTTGTACCTGGAGCGGCCATTGGAGCCTCACCTTCGGCTGCAGCATTGACATCACTGGCAGCGTCACTCTCTGCGATGACATCAACGTCCACGCTGATCTCGTCTGCTTCTGATGCCTCCAAATGGTCATCACCTGCATGGGCTGGGTCTGTTCCTTGATCGCCTGTGGCAGGGTCGACAGGCAGGCTATGGTCCTCAGGATTGCGTCGGTCATCTTCGGCCGGCTCTAACCACAAAGCCCATGTTCTGATTCTAAAAGGGGTGCACAAATTGTGGGATATGTCAAAGTCCACTTGGTTGAAGGACTCCCCACGACCGTAGGTGTAGACTGCTTGTGGTTGAAGCCGAGGTGGATCCTGTCCAGGCCGAAGATGAAACGTGTTCACAGCTTGGAAAGCCGGGCCAGAGGACGACGCAGGCAGCATGGATCTACTGCCAAAAGAAAAAGTTTGAGTGAAGTATGATTCAAAAGTTCCTGTGTTCAAGATCATGTGCAAAGATGTTGATTGACTACCTGAATGCCAAACATGCACATGAAAAACATTTGAGCTTCGTTGCTCTTGTTTTGCCTTCTTTGTTGAAGGACTTGAACCAGGAACATCACAGCATGAGATACATTGATATCATCCTGTCAAACGTTTCCTAACACGTTTCGAGTCTTTGGTAAGGTCGATATACGGAAACAGACTCATGTTTAAAGTTTCACTCAAAGTTTTTTCTTGTTTTCCAAACCAGTTATATTATTGAGGTTTTTTAGGCCGTCTCATTTTTTGTTAAATGAGCCTTTCAAGTTTTACGCCCAAGAAGGTGCTATCCACGTTGTGTAAAATCCCATTACAATATATATTACAAAATTATTTTCTAAATATATTATTATATTATTATGCAAAAAACAGTATGAGTTCAAACAGTCTCCATACCCGCAAGCGGACAAACTAGGCAACCGGTTGACTCGGCGCCCTTGTAAGGGTGACGAATTTGAAATTCTGATTTTTGAAGCTAAGAGACAAAATGCTGGTATTTGCAGGAGTCGTCAAAAAATGTTTGCAACATGGACATTCATTTCGATTGGCAGGCGTGTGACTCAAGAGTGAAAATTTGCGTTTCGCCTGCGCGGTGACTCGATTTTGCTCTTCAAGGGTCAAAAAAAACATTAAAATTTATGATTTTCAATCATCCGAATCATATCAGGGCGACATTCACTCTTCCAGTTTTTTCCTCTTCTCGACGCTAGCGGTGCCAGAGCGCTTGTGGCAACGCAGAAGCCACAGTCTGCAACAAGGCAGCGTTGTGACGCCATGTCCAGCTGTAGGCCCAAGTGTACCTTTTTGTGTACACGTTTTGGTTTTTTTGTGGCGTATCGACGGAGGTCGCCATTTTTTCAAGTGTTTCCATGTTCCATCCATTTGTTGAGTACCAGCAACAATGGTTCTATAGGATTTATCCCACAAACGACCTCGAACATGATAAGTCTTAGTCTTAGTAAAATCTTTTGTTTGTGGTTGACTTGGGCCAACTTGAACCTTTTGTGGGGATAATCTTTGACACAACTGACAGCATGTGCAACGGTAACGTAAAGGAAGTGCTCGTCAGGGACGTTAATACACCCCCCCAGCCCCCACCCCCACCCCCCCTGATGGTCATACGACAGCATGTGCAACATGTTAAAAACTCAAAAAAATCAAATCCTATACCCCCATTTCCGCAAGCCTCATTTTTGAAATTTGCAACCCTTCCAAGGGATCGTAAATGGCACATCTCAAAATTGGCAACCCTTCCAAGGGCGCCGTATCAGCCGCATGCCACAAACTACCATTCAGAAGCATTATTGTTAGTGCAAGTCAGGGCGGAAAAGGTATTCGTATACAAATCTTGTGTTGAAGATTTACACGGACTGCTTTGAAAGAATATACATTGTCAGTCCAACAGCTCACATTAATAAAGCTTACAAAGAAATCATAAAATGTATTGAGAAAGAACTGAAAGTTGATAATAAAAAAGAACAATATTTGTTCGATGAATACAATCCAGAAAGTTTATCACACATCATTGACACACAGCACAAGGTGATAGAATACCAAAAGAAAATGAAAATGAAAAACCTTTTCAGTTGTCTGTTGATTATTGACGACTTTGCGGAAGACAAAACGTTCATGAGATATTCAAAAATCCTCCATGGGTTATACACAAAATCAAGACACTTTGGATTGTCAGTAATCACTGCCTCGCAGAAACTGAACGCACTTGCGACTATTGTAAGAGTAAATACAAGTTCATTATATATATTCAAACTGAAAAATATCAAGGAAATTGAAACATTCATTGAAGAACAATCAGCATTAGTTGATAAAAAAACCTTTGTATCAAATATACAATCTCTCTGTAAACGACCAACCTTATTCATTTTTTTTGTGAAACTTCGTGAGAGCGATATAAATAAGACCTTCATGATAAGATTAGAGAAAACGTTTCATATAAATTAATAATATTAATGTCTTTAGTATTATTAAATTAAACTCCAACTACAAAGTTGAATAGCGGGTAGTCTATACAATATTCTATCAGATTTTTTGTCTTCTATTTCCTTCAGTTTATTGGATATGTCTTTTATTGCTTTAATCTGTAGCCTATCTATATTACTGATGTCTAAATCTTCTTCGTTTATATTGCTGAATTCTTTTATACAATCATTTTCAACCGTAGATTGTTTATTACCCATTTATATATTAATATATATATATATTAATTTTCTGGTTTTGATTTTGCCTTTGTTTTTGCCTTTGGTTTAGGTTTCATTAAGTCTTTCATCATCTCTTGTAATTCATAAACTGAACTTTCTAAATGTTGTATTTGATTTTTCTTTTTTTATTTTCATCAATTAATTCTCTTACTGCTCCCCAAGTGATAATTCCCATTTTAATATAACTTAATTTCTTAATACCATCAACCTCCATAATAATATTTTCAACTTTTTCTGGTAAAGCTTCCTCAGCATCTTCTGCTATAAAGACAAGATGAGCTTTAGTTATTCCAATTTCTTTTTCTTCTTTCATTTTGAAAGTATGAGGTTTAATGTTATTTACAATTTTTGTAAAATTGAAGTTTGTTCTTCAATATCATATTTCATATTTTTTTGTGATGTGTCCAAAAGGTTTCCCTCTAATGTATAAGGTGCTGGAACAGAAACTTTTGATGGCGTGACGAAAAGTCTTATACTGTTATTAGCATAAAATCTTATGTCCCCGTTAGGGTCTTATTGATTAACTTGAAATGATTAACACCTGCGGTATTTCATTAACTATATAACTATTCTTGCGTGTTTCTTTATGAAAATATGCCTTTTTGTCTTGATTGATGTATATATCTTTTGAAAAATTAACATCTTCATCTTCTTTTCTGTATCTCATATATTCTACTAAACCATCATCTGTTGTACCAGTAGTACCCGCACGAGGCGGGGCGGAAGTTGCCTTAAAGATATATATAAGACCTTTCTCATCTATAGAACTTGCATGCGCCGTGCGCCAGCGAAGCCCGCGCGTGCGTGCACTCTGCGAAACTTGGGTCTTGTTTCACATGTCACATTTGAAGCTCCACGTCACACTTCACACTTGACAGTCTTCACACTTCACACCGCACCCTTCGCAGTCAACACTTCACACTTCTCAGTTCACACTGCGCTCTCCCCAATCCACACTTCACACTCCACACTTCACACTTCACAGTCCACACTTCACACTTCTCACTTCTCATTGCTTTCTTCACATTCCACACTTCACACTTCACACTGGACTCTTCACGCCCCACACTTCACACTTTACTCTTCACACTCCACACTTCATCTCATCTGAGCTCTTCTCGGCGCTTGTGCACGTCAGCAAGGTTGAGCGTAACTCATGTCGATTCTTCTGCATGCCAAAAGGCGTAGACCATAAAATATTTACAATATTGAGGTCATTAATGCCAAGCGTTGATGCATTGCATCAAATCGCAATGGCAAGTGTAAACATGGTGTAGTTGTTACCTGTCAAGGAGATTCACGCAGTCCAAGCTCGACAGCTGCTTTTTTCTCTGCGCTACACTTGGTCGTCTAGGCAGCTTTTTCGGCGTGCACTTAGCGTGCACTGCACACATGGCTACGATGCATTGCTGGGCTTGACCTAAACATGCCTGGTAAACATGCCGGGAGCACCGATACGATGCACACACGGCCACCACGAGCTCGCATGTGCAAAGGCATTGCTGAAACATGGCTGACAAACATGGCAGGAGCACCAATCGGATACGATGCAAGCGCGGCCCGCACTGGCTCGCGCAAGCAAAGGCATTGCTGGGCTTGACCTAAACATGCCTGCAGTTATGGCCCTTTACCAGTTATAAGTACTTATAACCCCATTTAATTATAGAACATATATACTTAATCCCATTTATTACCAGTTATAAGGTATAACTGATAAATGGCCATAACTGTCATAAACATGCCGGGAGCACCGATGCGATGCACACACGGCCACCACGGGCTCGCATGTGCAAAGGCATTGCTGAAACATGGCTGACAAACATGGCAGGAGCACCAATCGAATACGATGCAAGCGCGGCCCGCACTGGCTCGCGCAAGCAAAGGCATTGCTGGGCGTGACGTAAACATGCCTGGTAAACATGCCGGGAGCACCGATACGATGCACACACGGCCACCACGAGCTCGCATGCGCTTAAAGGCATTGCTGAAACATGGCTGACAAACATGGCAGGAGCACCAATCGGATACGATGCCAGCGCGGCCCGCACTGGCTCGCGCAAGCAAAGGCATTGCTGGGCATGACTTAAACATGCTTGGTAAACATGCCGGGAGCACCGATACGATGCACACACGGCCACCACGGGCTCGCATGTGCAAAGGCATTGCTGAAACATGGCTGACAAACATGGCAGGAGCACCAATCGGATACGATGCAAGCGCGGCCCGCACTGGCTCGCGCAAGCAAAGGCATTGCTGGGCTTGACTTAAACATGCTTGGTAAACATGCCGGGAGCACCGATACGATGCACACACGGCCACCACGAGCTCGCATGTGCAAAGGCCTTGCTGAAACATGGTTGACAAACATGGCAGGAGCACCAATCGAATGCGATGCAAGCGTGGCCCGCACTGGCTCGCGCAAGCAAAGGCATTGCTGGGCGTGACGTAAACATGCCTGGTAAACATGCCGGGAGCACCGATACGATGCACACACGGCCACCACGAGCTCGCATGCGCAAAGGCATTGCTGAAACATGGCTGACAAACATGGCAGGAGCACCAATCGGATGCGATGCCAGCGCGGCCCGCACTGGCTCGCGCAAGCAAAGGCATTGCTGGGCTTGACTTAAACGTGCTTGGTAAACATGCCGGGAGCACCGATACGATGCACACACGGCCACCACGAGCTCGCATGTGCAAAGGCACTGCGGAAACATGGCTGACAAACATGGCAGGAGCACCAATCGGATACGATGCAAGCGCGGCCCGCACCGGCTGGCGCATGCAAAGGCATTGCTCGGCTTGACATAAACATGCCTGCAGTTATGGCCCTTTACCAGCTATGAGTACTTTATAACCTATTACTAAAATATATAATCCCATTTATAATCATTTATCACTCATAAATGGCCATAACTGAGTAGTAAACATGCCGGGAGCACCGATACGATGCACACACGGCCCGCACTGGCTCGCGCAAGCAAAGGCATTGCTGGGCTTGACCTAAACATGCCTGGTAAACATGCCGGGAGCACCGATACGATGCACACACGGCCACCACGAGCTCGCATGTGCAAAGGCATTGCTGTCACTTGGCTGACAAACATGGCAGGAGCACCAATCGGATACGATGCCAGCGCGGCCCGCACTGGCTCGCGCAAGCAAAGGCATTGCTGGGCTTGACTTAAACATGCTTGGTAAACATGCCGGGAGCACCGATACGATGCACACACGGCCACCACGAGCTCGCATGTGCAAAGGCATTGCTGAAACATGGCTGGCAAACATGGCAGGAGCACCAATCGAATACGATGCCAGCGCGGCACGCACTGGCTCGCGCAAGCAAAGGCATTGCTGGGCATGACTTAAACATGCTTGGTAAACATGCCGGGAGCACCGATACGATGCACACACGGCCACCACGGGCTCGCATGTGCAATTGCTGAAACATGGCTGACAAACATGGCAGGAGCACCAATCGGATACGATGCAAGCGCGGCCCGCACTGGCTCGCGCGAGCAAAGGCATTGCTGGGCTTGACTTAAACATGCCTGGTAAACATGCCGGGAGCACCGATACGATGCACACACGACCACCACGAGCTCGCATGTGCAAAAGGGCATTGCTGAAACATGGCTGACAAACATGGCAGGAGCACCGCTCGGATACGATGCAAGCGCGGCCCGCACCGGCTCGCGCATGCAAAGGCACTGCTGGGCTTGACCTAAACATGCCAGGTAAACATGCCTTATTATAAATCTATGAGGCTCAAGAAATTCAAGACCCAAAAGGAACAAGGAGGAAAGACTCGTCTTTCCAATCAACTCACACCAAGACAACTCTGACACCGCGCATCCTTCCTTCTTTTTAAACCACGATGGGGAAACGAGTCATCAATTGAATTCAATGAGACATATTCGAAATTGAACTGGACTACCATTTCTTGAGGATCAGATGTCTGGTGGGAACTTCAACACATGAGTTGTTTCAGAATCAAATATGAAAACCAACAATGATGTTGCGAATCGAAATAGAGATTTGTAGTAATGGAAAAGTTTCGTCATAAGAATCAAATCTGAACACCATCATTAGTTCCCATCCAAATCATCCCAAAACATTCCTTGGTAGCCAGAGTAAAATTCTTCAAAATCAAATGCGTCTTGGTCATTTTGTTGAGCCAGATGATCTTCATATTGTTGTTGTATATGAGCAGCTTCATTGGGATCAACTTCTAGTTGATCAGGTTGCGATTCAGAGTCAATCTCTGTAATGAGACTGAGTTCTGGAGAAAAAGGTACCTGATCTTCAAATTGCGATTGTGGAAGCAAAACAGGTACTGATTTCACGAATTTGGTTAGCATGGCGACTGAAAGACAGTCAGCTGCTGCAAACAAGGAAGAAACAAGGAGCTCCGGATTTGGGAGTCTCTTGAATTGATGAAAGGAAATGAGTTCGCGAATTAAACAATTCAGAAAGGACAAATTTGAAATGAATTGGTCAAGATCCGGAGGGAGAAGAGAATTTGCGAAGAGGAAGACGGAGGTAGAAGGATGATCGATAAAGAAGCTGGAAACTGGTTCAAAATGTCCAGAAAATGAACAATGGATGACTGAACAAAGGAAGGCCCAGTGGCGGCCTGTGAAACTGTCGAAGATATTCTCAAGAAGAAAACACACGATATTGAGAAGACGGACGAGTCGTTGTCCGTTATCAATGTGCATCGAGAGCCATTCACGAAGAGTCTCGCTCAGAGTATCCATACCTGGCAAGAAGAACGAAATAAGAGGGTGAGGAGGGAGGGAGAAAAATTTTCACTGCAAATGTAAGAAATCAATGTTTGGTTCTTGAAATTTCTTGAGCCATGGCCACGGAAATAAAATAAGTCTGAGGGAATTTCCGATCTCACAGATTTAAAATAAAGATATGTCTAACGATGTTAGAAATAGTTCTTATTATAAATCTATGAGGCTCAAGAAATTCAAGACCCAAAAGGAACAAGGAGGAAAGACTCGTCTTTCCAATCAACTCACACCAAGACAACTCTGACACCGCGCATCCTTCCTTCTTTTTAAACCACGATGGGGAAACGAGTCATCAATTGAATTCAATGAGACATATTCGAAATTGAACTGGACTACCATTTCTTGAGGATCAGATGTCTGGTGGGAACTTCAACACATGAGTTGTTTCAGAATCAAATATGAAAACCAACAATGATGTTGCGAATCGAAATAGAGATTTGTAGTAATGGAAAAGTTTCGTCATAAGAATCAAATCTGAACACCATCCCATCCTCATAAATTTGATTGTTATGAACCTTCAAGCTTTCTGAGGAATTCCTTGATGATGAAGTCAAAGACTTCTAATGGAAAAACAAAACATTCAGCGCCAAGGTCTCGTACTTCATCCAGTGAATCTCTGGATGGTCCATCTGCGATGTTAGATGAGGAGTTCACTCTGGATATCCAAGGTACGAATTGGAGCCTCTGTTCCAGATCAAGAAAGAGGTAGACAAGGGATCTTGATGAATGATTGATGGAGCCGGCATTGATCAAAGCTGATTGTGCCGCAGAGTTGTCAACGTGAAAGAACACGCGCTTCGACCTCAATTCTTCCTCAAAGGCAATGCAAGCCATGACGACTGGCAGAATCTCCAATTGATGAATCTTCCCACCAACAGTTTGAACCTGCTCGTGGGTAGGTGAAAATGAAAAGGCCTTAAGACAATCTCCACGTTCATTCACTAACACAGCGCCGACTCCAGCAACTGAATCCGAGTCACCAACTGGTTCCAAGGATCCGTCTGTGAAGGCATGTACTACTTCAGACCGTCCGAAAAAGACTTTCCTTGGCATACCGACCTTCAAGTGTGAGATCATGATCTCAAGAAGTCTTCTTGTGTTCGGATTTATCCTTTTAGAGTGTTTCTGACACTCGTACCTTCCCAGGTCTTTTAACACTGAAGCGGCCGGCCGCCCGTATAGTTGCGAGCATGCGAAGCTAAGTCTACTCCTTAGCCCCTTTGCATCACGGCCACATATCTTGCCAGAGGAGAGGACTGCTTCAATTCTTTTAACAAGATCTTCAACTCGTTGATCGGTATTCTTGATCTCAAAGGAGTCGCCAGGCATCTTATGCAAGTCAAATGCAACACCCAGAGCGCTGAAGACTCGAGCAAAATCTCGGTTTTTCTTCTCTGCTATGCTGAGGTTGAGTCCCAGGACTTCGAAAATCGTCCTTATGGCCAGGTCCGTTCCCTTGGCCAATGACTTCCTCGTGACGACAGAGAAGTCGTCGAAGTATGAGGTGACTGGGACCTTCAAGAGAGTACAGCAGATGTTGTTGATGGCTGCTGCTGTCCTCAAAAACGCATGAACGGAAGCAATGGCGCCAAATGGCATAGTTGCCATTTTAAACAGTCTTGGCTTCTTGATGTTGGGATCGAAAACACAAATGATCGCTTTTCCACGCTCACTTGCATGAATAGGAAGCTGGCGGTAAGCTGCCTCCATGTCATATGTACGTCCCAGCAGATCGTCCATGCCTGATCCCATCAAGCGCTTAATGAGGGCCGCAATCTCGTCAACCCCTTGCAATGCAATCTTGTCAGTGGACCCAATGGTCGCATTGATACTTGAGAAGGAGAAATCGTCGATGGCTCTCGATTTGTCACCTTGCTGGATGATGAACCTTGGCGACAGTACATCTCCTTTATCAAGGTCCTCCAAATTTACTTCTTCGACGATCCAACCTTTCTGGACTTCCTCCAACGTAATCTCCAGAAGATCTGAAGCCAACTCTCCGGAAGAATTCCGTTCACACCTGAAGATTGCAGATTGATTGAGAAAGGGAGAAAGCGATTCAAGAGTAGACTTCGAGATCTGTGGAGGCGTCGTTTGTCTTGTGAAAAGTCCAGATGGGTTAAGCCAGCCAGTCAGTCTGAAGCCAGCTTCCAAATCTCCAACTATGTCCATGTCTGGATGTCGTATTGAAGACAGCAACTCTTCGAGAAGACATAGACGCTTCTTCGAATTGATGGCCTTGACGACATCATCACAGTTATGCTTGCGCTTCCTTTCCGAATTGTTCAGTTCCTTCGCCCTGTCCAAAATGGACTTCAGAGTTTGTGCTTGTTCCCTCATGTATTCGTCTTGAGGCTTTGATATCATGTCTTCGATGGCTTGAGAATACCAACCCCAAGAGGAAGAGTCAATTTGACTCGGATGTTTTGTCCCTGCCAACTTCTGTAGATAGGTACATGGGGAAATCGGAACGAGAACCTTCATCTTTCGTGAGTCATCTGTCCGAGTTGAATACTGAGCTTTTGAAGACGACCCATCATCAAACTGAAGCTCAGGAGGGAAAACAGTCCCTTTGAGAAAAGGAGAATGAAGTTTGTCGTTTGGAATACAAATGTCAGGTAATTCAGATTGAGCAACCCAAAGATCTTGAAAAGACGATGGTAAGAAAGAAAATTGAGCACCACGAGGTTGAATGCCAACTGATCCTCGAAGAAGATGTCGAGCATGACGTGGGTCGCTTGTGTCAAAATCGAACATGTGAGATGGTGGTAGACAAAAATTTTTATGAAGAGCGATGTCGGACATGAGAGAAGCGATTGCAGAACAAAGTTGAAGAGGGTATGCTGCTTCTTCAGCCGTGTGAAAATGAATAGAATCTTCAGAAAAAGATCTCCAAGGAGCATGTTCGTGAGCTTCATCACATAGAACTGCCAATGACGTAAGGTCAAAATTTGCTAATAAGCCAGTGCGTTTCGGGCGGGAGCCACCGAACATACAATTGTGTAGCAAGATTTTGGGGAAATTCTGATGTCGTTGAGAGATCCAAGAAGTAAACCAGAATAAAGAATCAAATGGATTCTCAATCACCCAATAGAGACCAAGTAGGTCGCAAAGAGATGCAATACGTTCACAAAGTTCATAAAGAGAATTAGCTGACAGTACCCGTTCGAGGTCCATGCCAGTCAGATCTGGTAGTCCATCTGGGCATAGGTCAGATCTCAATGGACCTGCAAAAGCCTTGCCAAACCTGTTATTTGCAGGGATATTTCTGGCCCTTGATGCCGTGCCGCACGGGGGTGCCATCCAAACAAGAAAAGGCTTTTGATGACGGATCAGGTCCAATAACAAAGATTGGTCATGCTGAATGGTAAGGTCCAATTGCATTACGCGGAACTGGTGAGACTGTGTATGGTCAACCGCAATGGCCTGGAAGCCAAACTTCACAAAGGTTGAGGAAAGGTTGCACGACCCAGCAAATACTTCAATGATGAGGAGCTCACCAATAGATGGCATTCTGCTGGCTGCTGATGAATTCGGATGTGAACCTGCAACTGACTTCGAGGGCAATGGTTCTTCATGCATCGGCTGTGCCTGTTCTGAGCAAGGAGAAGATAGTCAAGCCTGATTCTGGCCAGGCTTCTTGTTTTTGGCATGGCATGTTTGGTAGGAGTGCTTGGCGTCTCCACACGACCATGACATACAAGAATGATCACCTTTGGAACACGAATCCTTGTTGGGGCACCCATGGCTCATGTTGAAATCAAAGCATTTCGGTTTGTTGTCACGGGTGCGCGGATTCAAACCGCGAAGAGGTGCAGGCATGGAGACAGAAGGCGGTTTGCCTTTGCCTTTGCCTTTACCTTTCGAAGTTTTGCCCTTGTATGGACCATCACGTTCTGAACGAGGTCGATCGGAGTTCTTACCATAAGACGAAGGTGTAGTAGCCTTCGAAGATGGGGCCACAGAAGGAGCTTCCGGGCGGGGAAGCAGGTGGAGAGAAAATTCTGGGCTGACCATGATTTCTTGGATGAGGACATCCACTGCCTGAGGCGAGATCTCAATGCCAGCTTTCTCCGCCAATTTGGTCCAAAAGAATTTATCGGCTTGGATGATCTGTTGGAGGCTGGCCGCAACATAACCAATTGGAGCTTTGACTGAAAGCTGAGCAAGAAGCAATTGGTGATACTTGTTGATCTGGGAGAAAGAGGTAACTTGAGCAAGATCCAAAGCTAGGGCTCGTCTAAGAAAGCAATTGGAGAGCTTCAAAGCATCTGAAGTTGAGGTATTTGGCAACGATGATTTCTTCGATGTAAGGCGACCCTGCTCAATGGTAAGGAAGTTCCACGAGCTCTGTATCTCTCTTGGTGCATCGATGAGGTGGAATGAATTTGATAGACTTGGAATCAATCATCGCATATGCCAAATCAATAAGTTCAAATGATGGTTCAGTTTCGCCTTGGATGATCACACCAACTAAACGTTGCTTTTGTTCGACAATTCGTGCTTGTCGCTCAACCGGTGGAAGCTTCTTGGTGGTTGAGTCGGATCCTCCAGGCAAACCTGCTGATAGAACTTGAGATTGAATGGTTGTCATAAAGAGGGTCTGTGCCTCAAAGATCAACCTCTTCAGAAGGAACTCATCCGATCCCTCGAGAACGATGTTCTTGTCCGAAATGAATTGTTGGAAGTCTTGCGAGGAACATTCTCCTGGCGTAGTTCCAACAGCAAAGGCCATGGAGCTGAGAGAATCGATGCCATGTACTTGGAGGGAATTCACACATGAAGTAGAGAGTCCAATCTCTCTGGCTCTTGCAGAGAATTGGGCTTTGCTATCCAAAAGTGCCACGTTTGAAAGAAAAATTCGCTCAGAGAATCAAAAGTTCGAATGGGAGTCTTGAGAGGAAATTTGCAGAAAGGAAATGAAAAAGAGAAGGAAAGAAACTTGTAAAGATCAGGAGAGTACATCATGATCAAGCACATCTGCTTTTTCGATCAGCATTCGTCATATGAGCCAACTAATTTGCTGGCAAAACATTGAACACATGTTGGCAGAGGATGTGAAGGGAAATGGTCAAGACGTTCATACGTCTGTGAAAGTGCTCTGCCACAAATCAATCTTGTATGTTCAGCATTCACCAAAAGGTGCAAACGATGAGTTTGTTTGTGTTTGACAGGGAGAAATTTCTCCACATGCTGAAAACACTTATTCTGTAATGAAGACGGAAAATCAGGTACAATATCAACCTGGTCTTCGTCGTCAACGAATGAAGACGAAGAAGATGAAGATGATGACGATGACGAGTCATAGCCGCAGAGCTCTTCGGTGTCAGCAGGGACTTCATCTTGTGGTTCTGAAGGATCTGGTGCAACCGGATGAATTTCAGAATCAGAGTGCGGGAATTCAAACACGGATTCATCTGAGTCAACTTTGGCTGGCGCTTCATCTACTGGTGTTTCTGGGAAGTAACCTGAACGGGTGGAGTCTGGGAGAAAAATGCCGGTCTGGATCTCTACAAGTAGGAGTTTGAGTTGTCGTAGAGGTTCTGCAAGAAGATCACGACTGTAGGTTGCCAGAGTAACTTCACTTCTGTCCAGGTGATATCCCAATAATTTTCGAATATGTGGGTCCAGACCTCTTTTGGCTGCAAAACTCAAACAGGTATGCTTCAAAGAATGTGAACGAACAAGATCATTCTGGAAAAGTTCTCGTAGTAACTTTGTAATCTGGGAAGAAGTGACAGGCTCATTGGATAATTGATCATCAGCTTTGACAGGAAGAAATGGTGAGGAAAGCTTGCCTGATATTGGTAACTTCAAATGGCGACGAGCTTGAATGTAATGATGAATCCAGGGTTGTCCGGATATTGAGAAAGCAATAGCCGTAATTGGTAAAAAGTGCAACTTCTTGGCAAGCATGGCAGCAGTTTTGAAATGTTGAGATGGTAACTCGATGTATTGCGGTTCAAAAGAGTCTGGATCAAAGTCGATGGAATGTGCTCCTTGTATGTCCTTCCATCGAGATCGTGCATATAAGGCAATCAAAATGGATCCATAGAGAAGCTTCAAATACTGATCACAAGAGGCGCAGCACAGCGTTTCCAAATGAATAATTTGATCGACTGAGAGTGGTGGTGCATGCTTGATTTGTAAGGCAAGAGCCTTGTGGCCTGCACAGATGCCTTTGATTCGTACTGAAGCCAATGAAATACCTTCATATTGGCATCCGAGAACGTGAATGGCAAAGTTCACTGATTGAAGGATCGACTGTAAACCAGATGGTTTAGCAGAATGTTGTAAATCACGAAGAAACTGCCAGAGGACATTTTCTGAAAATGGGATGAACTGTTTGTCATGCAAATCACACCAGGATTTGAAACGAAGAAGGTCCATGGATCGTTTAACGATGGTGCTTGTAGCCTTCATCGACAATGCAGCACTAAAACTGTCATGTAAGTCCCATGGATCTGATGAAGACATGAACATAGTTGATCCTGAGGTGGAGGCCAGCATAGATATAAACCTTGAGATTGCAAGATGACGAAGTCCATCAGAACGTCCTTGTTTGACCAAAGAAAGAGGACCAGAAAGATTGTGTAGGAGCATTCAAAGAAGGAGAAGATGAATTGATAGAGGAAATTGCCTCATTTGAGAAAGAAGGTAAATTGGAATTGAAATGTGAATTGATTGAAGAATTTGAGAAGAGATTTGAGGAAGAATTTGGAACGGAAGATGATTGAAGTGAAGATGAATCGAGAGGAATGGAACGACTAAGAATTGAAAGAGGAGAAGGGTGAGGATTGAAAATACGTCTCCAAATTCCTCGTTCCCAAGGCATTTGGAAGACAGGACGAAAGCCATGGCGTTCAACGGTGGCTCGACCTGTGCGAAATTCAATATGGAATGAGGAATCCATTTCGGAATTGAGCCTAGATGAATAAAAGAATTGGAGGTTATAAGAAATTGAGTTGAGAGAATTTTGCACAATTGTGCACAGACCAAGTGGTCGACGATCAAGAGGGCCACAATTGTGGTCCTGTCAAGCAAGATGAAAGTGATTAAAAGCAAGCATGATGCAGATTGGAAATTGACATCAATTGATGAAAGCCAATTGGAAGATTTGTGAATTAATCACATGAAAAGGAAGGCTGATCAATGACTCCACGAAGATGTCGAAGAAGTCGAAGCCGAAGAAGATCGAAGAGGGAGGTCCTGCCAGGGATTAACGATCGACTGCGATGCAAAATGAAAATCAAGAAACAACAAGCAATGAACATGCAAGTTAAAATAACATCACAACGTGAAACAGGGATCACAAAGAGACAGAGCAGCGATAAGCCCCTTCTTTTTCTCATTCCATTTCAGAGGAGCTGGTCTTCGACATGTCCTCCCCTTCGGCCAGAAGGCCATTCTGCCTCATCAGCCTTTCAGAGTTCCGGCAGATCTGGTTCAACCTGCGAACTTTGATGCCCTGTTTCTCCAATTGATCCTCAACTTCATGGAGGGAGGCTGCAAAGGCTTTGAACTTTCTGCCCAAGATGTCGTGCTGGGCGTCACGTTGTTCAAGATATTCCAACCTGGCCATGACTGTTGCCAACTCCTTCGACTTCTTCTTGGAAGCAACGCGCTGTCTGAAGTTGGATGTCCTCTTCTTCGATGGCACCTTGTCGGCAGAACCACGAGGCTTCGCCTTTGGCTTGATCCGAGCCTGCATTGGTTGGAAGAGGAGCTGATGCACCTGCTGTTCCAAACGCTCCAAAGATGCATCCAGGACCGCGATGAGGATCTCAAGCTTTGCAAGGTGTCGAAGGAGGTCTCGAATGGACTGTGAAAGATTGTACAATTGAGCGCGCACCCAGGTGAAGTTCTCGGCGATCTGATTGATGCTGAACCGAGGCGAAAATCCAATCCTTGGGAAAGCTCATAGAGCTTCTGGCAGCTTGTTCGTGCATTTCCGCCAGTTTGCAACCAGGATGGCATCTTGAAACTGCTCGTGGCCTCGCTGTAGATCTCTGACAAACTGGATGGCAGCGAAGGCAAGGTGAATGCCGCACACATGGTAGCGTACCACCCCCAAACATGGTTGCGTTTCTGCTCCAAAGTCTGGTTTCCAAGGCGGGGCATCCCTGGAGGGTTCGGCGGCGTGCAAGGTGAGGGCACAGAAGATGACATCGCTTCCAGAGATCGAGAGGATGTTCTGAGCAAAGATGATCAAGTCAAAGATGTAGGCCAGAGCAAAGTGCCGACAGTGCCAGAATTGACAATCAAAAAGATTGCAGTTGTAAATTGCAGATGCACTGAAGTGACAATCGTCACAGGAAGAAAAACTCGAATTTGCAGATAAATCCAAATTGAAGTCCAGAAAAAGTCAAATTGAAATCCAGAGAGTTGAAGTCAGAATTGAATGACCCAAATCGGGTGGCCCAAATGGCCCAAAATGGCAATATGAAGGTGCGCAAAAGAGCGAATGTGGGGGAGAATTGAGCCGTCAAGGCTGATGGAGAAAGTGATCAATCGATCGCTCAGATTTTCAATCTGAAATGCCAAAATGATTGCAATCAATTGATGTCAACTGAATGGCCAACTGGCAATGAAACGGTAATAGAGACAGAATTGACTCTGAGTTGCAACTGCAACACGGTCCTGACGGAGGTCGTCAAAGATCAAGAAGCCAAGGGCATGAACCTGTCAAGAATGTGTGAATGAGTTAAGGAGATCAATGCAATTGTAGAATGAAAATTGTGAATCAGTCACTTCAAGCGAAGATGATGCAAATTCACTGAATTGAGACAGCCACGTCGTTAAAACAAAGGTGCTGCAATTTGGGCCGTCAAGAAAATCAACAAATGGCAGCGGGACAGAAATTCCAGAATTTGATGTGTGAGTATATGACATGAAGAAAATGGATTGTACGACACAATTGATACAAATGATTAGGGAAAGTGGCAAATTGCCGTGCCAAATCACTTTTTCATTGTTTGAAAAGCGTTAATCCTCGATTTCCCTGGTGTTTGTCAACTGACGAGATCAAGCGATCGAAAGAGGGAAAGAGGGAGTCTCAGACAAGGAATCTCTCTGAATATGTAAGTCAATCGACGGACCAATTGGTCAATCAGAGATTTACTGTGAGAAGAATTCATCACTAATGGATGGTTGGACAGATGTCGAACGTTCGTCTGAGATAAGATAGATATTGGCGATCAAAGTCTCTTTGGATAAGCCGGAGTCTAAAGCACGTTGAATAGAGACAATGAAGAGATCCAGAGGAGTCGAAGTAGACGAGGACGATCCAATAGACGGGGAAATAGGATTGGTCATCGAAGTCGTAGGAGCAAAAGATGTAGAAGTTGAAGAAATATGAACAGGTCGGTCAACACGCGACAAAGGTTCCCCGAAGGCGTCATCATCATTGTCTCTCATGGCACCAAAGAGAAAAATTTTCACTGCAAATGTAAGAAATCAATGTTTGGTTCTTGAAATTTCTTGAGCCATGGCCACGGAAATAAAATAAGTCTGAGGGAATTTCCGATCTCACAGATTTAAAATAAAGATATGTCTAACGATGTTAGAAATAGTTCAGGAGCACCGATACGATGCACACACGGCCACCACGGGCTCGCATGTGCAAAGGCATTGATGCTGAAACATGGCTGACAAACATGGCAGGAGCACCAATCGAATACGATGCAAGCGCGGCCCGCACCGGCTGGCGCATGCAAAGGCATTGCTGGGCTTGACCTAAACATGCCTGCAGTTATGGCCCTTTACCAGTTATAAGTACTTATAACCCCATTTAATTATAGAACATATATACTTAATCCCATTTATTACCAGTTATAACTGATAAATGGCCATAACTGTAATAAACATGCCGGGAGCACCGATACGACGCACACACGGCCACCACGGACTCGCATGTGCAAAGGCATTGCTGAAACATGGCTGACAAACATGGCAGGAGCACCACTCGGATACGATGCAAGCGCGGCCCGCACCGGCTGGCGCATGCAAAGGCACTGCTGGGCTTGACCTAAACATGCCAGGTAAACATGCCAGGAGCACCGATACGATGCACCCACGGCCACCACGGGCTTGCATGTGCAAAGGCATTGCTGAAACATGGCTGACAAACATGGCAGGAGCACCAGTCGGATACGATGCAAGCACGGCCCGCACCGGCTGGCGCATGCAAAGGCATTGCTGGGCTTGACCTAAACATGCCTGCAGTTATGGCCCTTTACCAGTTATAAGTACTTATAACACCATTTAATTATAGAACATATATACTTAATCCCATTTATTTCCAGTTATAAGTTATAACTGATAAATGGCCATAACTGTCATAAACATGCCGGGAGCACCGATACGATGCACACACGACCACCACGGGCTCGCATGTGCAAAGGCATTGCTGAAACATGGCTGACAAACATGGCAGGAGCACCACTCGGATACGATGCAAGCGCGGCCCGCACCGGCTGGCGCATGCAAAGGCACTGCTGGGCTTGACCTAAACATGCCAGGTAAACATGCCAGGAGCACCGATACGATGCACGCACGGCCACCACGGGCTCGCATGTGCAAAGGCATTGCTGAAACATGGCTGACAAACATGGCAGGAGCACCAATCGGATACGATGCAAGCGCGGCCCGCACCGGCTGGCGCATGCAAAGGCATTGCTGGGCTTGACCTAAACATGCCTGCAGTTATGGCCCTTTACCAGTTATAAGTACTTATAACCCCATTTAATTATAGAACATATATACTTAATCCCATTTATTACCAGTTATAATTGATAAATGGCCATAATTGTAATAAACATGCCGGGAGCACCGATACGATGCACACACGGCCACCACGGGCTCGCATGTGCAAAGGCATTGCTGAAACATGGCTGACAAACATGGCAGGAGCACCACTCGGATACGATGAAGCGCGGCCCGCACCGGCTCGCGCATGCAAAGGCACTGCTGGGCTTGACCTAAACATGCCAGGTAAACATGCCAGGAGCACCGATACGATGCACGCACGGCCACCACGGGCTCGCATGTGCAAAGGCATTGCTGAAACATGGCTGACAAACATGGCAGGAACACCAGTCGGATACGATGCAAGCGCGGCCCGCACCGGCTGGCGCATGCAAAGGCATTGCTCGGCTTGACCTAAACATGCCTGCAGTTATGGCCCTTTACCAGCTATGAGTACTTTATAACCTATTACTAAAATATATAATCCCATTTATAATCATTTATCACTCATAAATGGCCATAACTGAGTAAACATGCCGGGAGCACCGGTACGATGCACACACGGCCCGCACTGGCTCGCGCAAGCAAAGGCATTGCTGGGCTTGACCTAAACATGCCTGGTAAACATGCCGGGAGCACCGATACGATGCACACACGGCCACCACGAGCTCGCATGTGCAAAGGCATTGCTGTCACTTGGCTGACAAACATGGCAGGAGCACCAATGGGATACGGTGCAAGCGCGGCCCGCACCGGACATGATCACTTTTAGTTCTGACATGTTTTCGGGACTTGATGAATGAGAATCAGATTCCTGTAAACATCATTTGAATGATGTAAGTTGGTCCTCTTGGGAAAATTATTGAGACGGTTTCGGGGCTGATCACTTTTCGTGCTGGGCTGTTGTGGTTACTTGACGAAAGAGAATTGCACGTAATAGAAAGTTGGATGATGTACGCTGGTAACAACAGACATAATACGAACGGTTCGGGGTAATCACTTGTAGTTGTGCGATGTCTTGGGTACTAGATGAATGAAATTCATATACATATGAGAAATTTGTTGGATGATGTAACTTGGTATCCAAAGAAATGATGAGAATCAGATACATGTAAAAATGTGTTGGATGATGCAAGTGTGAGGGAGTTAATGTAAGACTATCAGTTGAGAAGATACATGATATATTTTAAACACAATATCTTTTTCTCTTCGGTAAGATAATTCTTCCATAAGTCAACTTGGGTTCATCCTTGGTGATTCAACACACTGTATCTCTTCTATAAACAACGGATGCAACCACGACTGCCCCTGAATTCAAATGCCGACAACAAGATGTCACACATGTTCGCAACTATCTTTGCTGCAAAGGATTCACAAATTGGAAGTGTATTCTGTCGTGAAAGTAAATAATGACTTATGATGACTTCTGATGATGATGATGGTGATGATGATGATGATGACTTCTGATGATGATGATGATGATAAGGGTGATGCTGCTGACGGTCTTGCTGCTGATGATGATAATGATGCTGATAATGATGAGGATGATGATAATGATGATGATGATGATGAGGATGAGGATGAGGATGATGATGACGCTGAGAAACAAGATGCAGATCACGTGGATCATGAAAATGGCATGAAACAAGATCATGAAAAAGTCACTACTTTAAATCTTGCCGGTCAAAGACTTACTTGTGATTTTCAGAGTCTCATTAACCTTGCTTCGACAAACAGACATTCCTTCACCATCCTCCCGGAATCAATTGCTCATGTTTTCGACACTACCGTGCAGGTCAGTCTCTCTGGCATCACATTGCAACTAGTAACTAGTGGATGTGATATTTGAAAAAATATCATAGCAACAAAAAGTTTACGGGGGTCACAAACAGCTGTAAACAAAATCAGTCACGCTTCAGGCACCGTCCCCGCCCACAGCCCAATGACGATGCCATCCACGTGCTGCGAGAACGGGACCGCCAACCGATGTAGAAACCATACCCTGCATTCGAATATCACATCCACTAGCTACATTCCTACAGTCGGACTTGTCCTTGCACACAGCAAGGCGACATCAACGTCCGATCCTGTGCTGATACTAACCTACTAGTTACTAGCCAGCTCCAATCTGAACAAGCCACTTCGAAGCAACAAGTTGGTATCTTATTACCTTATATGAACAAATTGGATTACAAATGTCTTTTTGTGAATCTACTGTTTTCAGCCTTTGAACACAAGAACAACCAACTTGCCACTGCAGTGGTCAGAAGCTACTACGCATGGCTGGAAATACGAATCACTGGCTGCATTGCCAGCACCGACATGCAGGGACATCGCTATACGATGCACACGCGACCCGCACTGGCCCGTGCATGCAAAGGCGTAGCTGGACATACGATGCAAACGCGGCCCGCACTGGCACGCAGATGCAAAGGCAATTGGCAAATAGGAATCTCAAAGGAAAGGCACCCGTCTGAGTGCGACTAATCGAACCAATCGTAATCGTAGCCGTAGCCTTCCTGCTCACGCAAGACTTCCCAACCTGCTGCAACATCCTCACCGACCATCATTGCATATTGCTCGGCTTCCGCTTCCTCTCGCACGGCCCGCTCAACAGCTTCCCTCCTTTCCCTGTCGACTTGCTCCTGTCGATCGTATTCTTCTTCTGCAGCACACACTTGTGGCTCTGACCCATCCGCTGCATCCACATCTTGGCCCTGCGCACGAGGCGCGCGCATGACTCCGCGCTTACTCCGACCACCACCTGCCTTGCTCGCTGGCCCTCGCTTGGGTCTGTCCGTATAGTGAGGATCATCCAACATGCCTCGCACGGACAACATGTGCTTCAGATCAGCTACCTCTGCACCTGTTAATGCTGCACCACGCATTTGTTCAGACCATGCTACGTGTCGACCTAGATCTTCTGCAACAGAAATTTCATGTCCAAACATGGCAGCTGCAGTGGCATCATGCAATTCGTCCAGTCGCAATTCCAAGGTAGCCCGCCACTTAAAAATATCTGTATCTTTCACTAAAAAGAAAGCCCAATAGTCTGGCACATACTTGAATGCCATCTGAGCAAAGTCTTTGGTCCGTGACATGCCAACAAAAGCCAAGCCAATGCACTTGAGCGGACACCAGGTTGGTTCGTGGTCCATGTTGAACACACATCCATCAGCAAGGGTCAAACCTTGACTTTTATGCACAGTCATGCCGTAGGACAGCACCAAGGGAAACTGCGTCCGCGACACGCCGCGCATGGTCTCGTGCCGCGCCTGCTGTTTCGGAATGCAAACCCAGGTAGGATGACCTTCAACCATCGTAGGACCCACATATCCGGGCATATCTACGATGACATATGTCACTGCACTCGCCGACACACCAGCCACCTCTGCACAATCTCGCATAGGCGCCAAGCCAACCGCAGACGAGGCGTCTGCACTGACAACCTCGTTTGTTGACGCCACTGCTACCACTTTTCCGCGTGCGCCATTCACCAAGTTCCAAACCGTCCTCAAGTTGGTCGTAAGCATGACGGGCGCCCCCACAGCCAAATGCAACACGCAACGAAGACCGCCGTACTTGTCGCAGGTGTGTCTCTCTGCAACCGGCGAGCTGTCCACCGACCAGATGCGCAATATCGTGCTGCCGTCATCCATGTTGCTCACGTCCTCTCCCAGTCTCTGTCCATTGAATTGCCCGGCCCGGCGATTCTCACAAAACAAATGCACGCGCTCCTTCTCAAAGACTCGTCTCTCTGCAACACTCAATGTGCAAGATGTGTGCGTCACATCATGCGACTGCCATAGTGAAACATCTTCCTTCGTATGCGCACCATCACGGATACGAAGCAGTGATTCTTTGTACACAGATTGACCAGCTTGACGATGAATGCGGCGCAAGCGGAAAACGTTCCGAATGCTGTGAAACAGTCGACCGCCCAAGTTCACTTCGACTGCTCCCTTGCCACTCTGCAACGCTGCTTGGTGCAGCAGCGTCTTCTCTGCTGCAACAGCAACAGGCGGCAGCTGACCAAAATCACCGGCAAGAACGACTTTAAGGCCACCAAAAGCTACATTCCACCCGCAGCAACAAGAACCTCCCATGCAATGTTGAGGATGATACACTTCCCGCCGCCACTGTTGCAAGCGTTCATGGATCTGAGCAAGGACCGCTTTGGAGATCATGGAAACTTCGTCATTAACCAAAAGACATACATTTCCAAGTTCTTCTGTCATGACACCCAAGTCTTCTTTGGACAGCGGCTGCAACACGCCAGCAGGGCTAGCTTTGTTCAGTCGAAACAGTGAAACCAAAGTTCGTCCACCGGCTCCCAAGTTGCTCGCTGCAACCCCAGTGTAGGCGGCCCGCACAATGCGTCCTGCCAAGCCAAGACTTTCCAACACAGCAGTAGCAGCTTGCACGGTCGTAGTTTTCCCTGTTCCTGCGGTACCAAGCAACAACACCGGCTCGCACCAGCGCGGTGTGTCACTTTCCTCTGCACAAGCTGGCAAATTTGCATCACAAATCTCTCGCCGAGCGACGTACTTTTCACCCCATTCACGCAAATGTGCAACAAAGGAAACTTGGGTTGGATCCAAGGTGTCACAAGACACAGCAGCAGCTTGCTGCACACCTCCTCGCGTCAATGCCGCTGCTTCTGTGTGAGACAAACCACCTTGCGAGGGCTTCAAGGCCCATGTCTGCACTTCAGGAACCATTTTCTCAGCCACGCTCGGCGCCAACAAATCGGCAGATATCAACGTCCCATACGCATTCAATGCATCCCACTCTGCTCGCGTGTCCCTGTCCACGCAGGTCAGCGCGCCGGGATCATATGGCACATCCGCTTCAAAGAGACTGTCGCGCCTCGGCCCCATGCTCTGTTGCTGCATCGCACCTTGCACAAAACGAATCCTCTTGGCTTCCCGTTCGGCTGCATCTTCCCATTCTTCATGTTCCAACCTCTCTGTGGATCCAAGCAAAAGACTCCTTCATACCATTTTCCAAGCCTCTCGGCTGCTTTCGTGTCGCCCCCACCACAACAAGGCTTCCGGTGCATTTCTGCTTGCGACACAGCCAAGCCGCATTGTTCCAACGTATGTTTCTTCAACACGTTCCACAAACACGCATACGGCAGTTGCAGCCAATTTCTTTTTTGCCTCGGCTCGGCTTTGGCGCCGATCCCTGCAAAGTAAGCATTGCACAACGTGTCCAAAGCATTTTTGGACAAAGTTTCTTTCGTCACCCCTGCGCCTCGCTTTTGATATGGCAGCAAATCAAAATGCAAGACGAGATATACATATTGTTCCATCAAATCAACCGTTTTACTTCTGCCTGGCGGCTTTTGTTGCGACAAAGCTTGGACATACTGACGCATAATCATGGCACTTGGTTTTGGTTCGTGCTTGCGAATAGCCGTGCACACACTGTAGCGACCATCACCCGGGGCTGTTGTCCACAGCAAATCATGCTGCGCAGCTACACTGATGCGATTTTCTCTTGTGTCGATAGATTGCAAGTGTTGCACCACATCCGCCTGCGTTTTCAATTTCTTCACAGGCGGTTCAACCACTGCATCTGACAGGCCGGCGTTAGCTACTACCTGTGACACAGTCGAAGCAGCGACTGGCGCACTGGATGCATCAGCTGATAAAGACCCATGAGAGGCCACAGCAACACTGCCTGGTGCTTGCACCGCTACAATTCTTTTGTCACGAGAAGAACCTGGCATAGGAGCAGTATCGTCCTCGTCCACCAATGCTTCAGCTACCCGAACATCATCAAGTCTTGAAGCCAAGGGCTGACTTGTAGCAATTGCAGTGTTGCCGGACCGCACTGCCACGACAACACCGCTCGTGCCAGCTGCGCTTTGGCGCTTGACTCGGTTGTGCCGAGCAAACCTTTTCTTCAACCAAACAGGGCACTGCGGTTGCTTGATGAAAGCCTGTAATTGTTCGATGGCATCAAAATCCTTCAACGACATCGGATCTTCTGCTGCTGTACCGAAAGGCCTATGCAGCCGCAAACATTGCCGTGCCATGTCAGCAACCCCCCGCTTGCGAAGATCTAACTGTAGATAGGGTTTCTCTTTCACAATGGTACTTTTCACTCGCAGCCCACAACTTTTGTGCCGATAGCCTCTCCGGTCCACCCGAGCAATAAACTGGCTCAGCGACATCCTCCGAAGCATGTCTTTGGTCAAAGGACTCCTGAGAGAAACTTGACAGCGTTGAAGGTACTGACCCAGCTTCGTTGTCTGCGTCGCTTCATCTGCTGCTGTGCCACCTTCAATTGTGCTTAAAGCATTCAAAGGCACAATTGCATCCTTTGCGTTCAGTGCTGTCACATACCGCGAGGACATCGCTCGTGGCAACTCCCACAGCAAATGCCAAGCTTCGAGGGAACAGATGTCATCGGGCACAGCTGCGTGGATGAACAGCTTACACAGCAAGGAACTCACAGTCATCGTGTCCGTGTCCCGCATGCGACAGACAATGTCATCGATCAATCCACCAATGCGACCAGAACCACTGTGGCCACCGCCGAGCTTGCCCATGTATTTTGTCAAATAGTTGACAGCAGCTTGACATGTCAAAACCACTTGATCATCTACGTTCGCCACCAGGCCCATAGCCTTTAGGGGATCGTGTGTGTTCAAATGATGACAATTTCTTCGCGTGTACAACCGATACAACGCTTTGCGCCTCGAATCTTCCAGAATGGCACCGGCTCCAGGCGACATACGAGCTTTTTCATAGTCTTTGCCACAAACGGTTTGACCATGGCGCTGCTGAGCGCATTTTTCTTTGGCGCCTGGTCGCCGGCACACCTGCGGCCCAAGGCCCGGGCGCAGCACCTGCAGCCGTTCTTCTAGGACTCTGGCATCTGTTGTCCCCCCAGCCAATACGGCAAAACTCGCTTGCACAAAAGCATGATCAGAAGGAGCTGCATTGAAATCCACCGCAAAGGAATTATCACAAAGCTTGACGGTGGCAATGCGAACCGCATCTTGGCCTGCCGTCTCCGACTCACGCCAGCAGTGCTGTGTTCGGAAAAGTACTCTATCGAAGCGCCACTGCTCAACCCGAGAATCCGTCTGGGAATCTATGTGCTCAGGACAAAATGTGCCGGCATTGGACGGATCCTGGCCTGCGCAATGCCATGCATCGTTCCATGCCCAAAACTCTTCTGTAGTGGTGAGCTCTTCATCTTTTTGCATGTTGAGGTCGCCAACTAACAAGTGACCATCTACCTGCAAAGCTTGTAAGGTACACAATGCTGACTTCAGCTCTGCCAAGCGCTGCGGCTCGCCCTCCGGGCTGGCTGTCAAATGTACCGTTCCAATAGCAAGCACGGCACCGTTGCCACGCAGCTGCACCTGCACTGCCAACAGGCGACGGGGCGACTCAGGTGTCAAGGGAGACACCGACATGCGCAACTTGCGAATGGTGGTAGTCTTTAGCAGCATGCAAACATCGAAAGGTTCGGCACTGACACTTCCTCGCCCCATGGCCGTGGCAACTTCGTACCCATGGCTGCGAGCAATCTGCAACAAATCTTCAACGCACGACGGCGTGACTTCCTGCAAGCATAAGATATCGCACTTGCTAAGTATGTCTTGAAAACCATCCTCCGGGTTCTTCACTTGCATGTTCAGCGTTCCAAAAGTCACACGTACCTCTGCAGAGCTGACATCTGCATTCGAATCTGCACCAGGCTGGGCAAGATTCTCTTGTTGCACTTCGACGTACACGGCCGGCACCTCCACACCAACACCACTGTGACGATCGTGCATATTGCATTTGTCTGTCAGCCTCCGATACCACTTACGGCGAGCACGCCGCACAAGCTGACAATTGTTTGTCATGAGCAATTGCTTCTGGGCAATTGAAATTTGGCACGGGTGCCACTGGTGATCCAAGCAGCACGCGTTCAGTTCGTCCAACAGTTTGACCTCCTGGGCCGACAACTGCGTCCGTTTGCGGGAACCATCGGCGTTGACTTCGTAAGACATCGACACTCCATCAGCAAAAGCACGCACAAAATCCATGTCCGGCAACATCTCTTGCTGACTGAAGACATCGTTCACCATCTTCGGCATGTTTTTACTTGCGGCCCGCACTGGCGCGCAAGCAACATCCGCTTCGATATCTTCAGATCCCTCGGACTCGGAGTCCGTGCGCACGGGCGATGAGCAACGCGCCCTGCGAGCAACTCCGTTCTCAACCTCTTGAAAACTCCACTTCTCTGCTTTACCCAAACTCCAATCAGTTAGATATTCTTCATGCACAGCTGCAAACTGCTGCGCGATGTGAAGGGACTGTTCATTAGGGAATTCCATCTCTGGTGCTGTGGGATCAACACGCGGCATCTGTGATCCAAAGTTGATGGAGTGCAAATGCATGATGCCGCCTGCACCCCACTCGAAGATTCCTTGTCCGTCCTCGTACTGCAGCACGTACTTGTAGAACAGCTCCTTCTTATAGCCCGTAAACCATGCAACCACACCCGGATATCGCAGCACCCTGCGACGGTGCGGATCCAAATTTCTTTCTGAAGGCTCCAAAGGATCTCGTCGCCCGTGCCTGCGCACAAGCACCGCATTTTCGTACATCTCTAAACAAGCGGCCAAATCTTGCCAGTGATAAATTGCTGTGGTTAATGTAGTAAAATGACATGGAATTTCACCTCCTGCAGCCAAGCGTTTCACTCGACAAAGTCAGCTTGCTCCAACTCATGCACCCTCGCCACATCCTCCGCGCCGCGGCCCGCACTGGCACGCGATGCAGAGCTCGCATCACCTTGATTCTGCGATGACGTAGCCAGACCAGCTCCTTCTGTGGCACAACCTTCTTCGGCGTTTTCGGCAGCGTAGCTTCCAGTGCCAGAAGCAGTCGTAGTTCCACAAACAATCTCTTCACCCAAGACTTGAAACAACAATGATTCTGCTTTGGCGCACGCCATTTCCAACTCTGCCACTTCGCCAGCGGCAGCTGCTTCACCAGAAAGCTGTTGCATGACATCCTTGCCTTCTCTCCAACACTGCAATAACTCTTGCGCCTCATCCTCCAAAGACATTTGCTCGATTTGTTCCACCATGGCTTCCAAGTCACTGCGCTGATGAATTTTCTCTTGTGCAGACCCTGCCAAGGAGTGCTCGAAAGCCGACACCAAACGAACAAAATTGGCTTTGCCCATGGCGAGAAGATCTTCATTGGTATGTTTCACATTGCTGTTCATGCCCACCTGCCTAGTCATAAAATAGGTTCGCCCTCGCAGCGCCTTCTGGCGCAAAGCCGTGTTCAAAGCAAAGAAATAGAAGCGCGGATGCGCCTGAAAGCGGCCATCGGAGCGCCGCATGAGGTGCTGCAGCCATTCCCAGAACGGTACCTCTGCGTCGTTCTGCCGGCGCTCAAACACATGCGCCCAGTAGTCTCCGTGTCCAAGAGGAAACAATTTGAGAAAACCGGCAGCAATATAATACGGACTATCCTCCCGAATCAGTTGGTTCCGCGACCGCACTGTCGGCGGATCCAAGATTGGCAACCCCGCGACCCGCGCGGCACCATAACGACGCAACGACACGTCGCTGCCATCCTGCCGGTTTGCTTGACAAACTGCTTCCCAAAGATCTTCTTTCATAGCTTCCTCCGTCTCCTGCCCACCCAAATCGTCCGGCGCCCACAAGCCATCTTCTGTCATCGGCTGCTCCCAAGTAGCTAATTCTTGCACTGCAGTGAACTCATCGTGCAACACGTTCTCCACATCTGACTGCGCCTTGCCGCTCTTCAAGGTCATGTATGCGGCCAACGCCACCATGCTCATTTCTTGCTTCGAACCAGCAGCTTCTTCCGTCTCAGTGTTGATGGCTTCACGGAGACTCGACCACGTTTGCTCCACGCGCAAAGCATCATCGGCGACATCCTCTGGCTCGTGCAACGTGCGAACCAAGGCTGCCAGCTGCAACTCCAGGCGCGCAGCCACCCACATGGCAAAGAGTTTGTACTCCACATATTCCCACGGCTGCTGTTCGACAACTGCAACCTGCAACCCCTCCGGCTCTTCACCTGCCTCAGAAGCAGCAAATTGTTGCAAATTATCATAATTCACTAACTCTGCATAGCCCTCCACAGTTAAAGCTCCCGGCTGCAACGCCAAGCACCCGCCCGCACTGGCAGGGCGACGAAGGCGATCGAGAGCTTTTTCCAAGCGGATGCGGGACACTAAGAAAGGCACCCGCTGCTTTCGGTTTGGGTCTTTCGGGCAACGACGAATCAACAGCATCTTCATGTCGCCCACCACGGCCGGAATCTGACGCACATACTGTGGTCCATTTTGAAACAAATTGCCTACGTGGCCACGCAGCTCACACTGCCCAGTGGCATGCAGAGTGAAGATCCGCACAATGTGTTGGATCGGCGACAGCAGTTCTTCTTCAAAGAACGTCAAAGCATCGGTTTCTGGCAATGTGTCGCCAGGATCTGCAAAGTTCTCAGCAGTCAATCGAAATGGTAGCTTCGGCAAGCCGTCTTCCGCTCGCTTTTTGGCTTCTTTTAAGCACATATGACAGATCGGTCTCTCGGGCTCCAGCCACTCTTTTTTGGGCATTTGCACAAAATTCGTTTTTTGGAAAGTTTGCGTTTCGAACTTTCCAGGCAACTGTGCTTTGGTCCGTTTGGTGCCAAACCAACCTTCGTGACAATACGAGCAGTCTTGAAATTCCAGCTCGTTCATAAAAGTGTCTACTTCATTGACACGATGGAAAAAAGCCATGGTGCGGCTTTCAGCATCTGCAGAATTTCCGTACAGTTGTCGCAAACTCTTCGGCAACCTGGGCCGTGGCAAGTCATCTCCCAAGACTGTCTCCCGCCTGTGCAACTTGGCTTCATGCGATTTCTTTAGCGGCACAGTGCCTGATGCTGGCAACAACTGTCCTAGGGCATTGCTCACCATCTCTTTCTTGTCCCCTGTCAGACTCGGAAAGATGCGGTGCATGAAGTCATAACAGCAACGAAGTTCGGCATCACCTTTCATGGCATGCACTGCAAACAAGGATTCAACACTTGCTGCGGCAAACAATTGCAACTCGGCCTTTCTCCGATCGAGGATCTGCAGGAACTTGTCTACCGAACCAACCGGTGCAACACACAGCTGTGCTTCCCATTCCTGCACCGTCGCCTTCATATCTTCATCAAGCTTTTCATAAATCCGTCGGCAAAAATTCCTGCCAAATATGTATTCTTTGTTACCTGTGCTTTCAGCCGCACGCATGAGTTCAAGCAACGTCGACTTTTCCATAGCTTTCAACTCATCCCTGTTATCTTCAAGCATTTTGATGAAACGATCGAATTGTTGCTGCAAGGGATGTTCTTTCACGCAATTTGTTCTTTCCCATTCTTCGAGCACGTCTGCTTGCTCCGCCGACATCTTGTTCTGAAGAGCAAGGTACAACTTGTAATGCTTCAGTCGTTCAGGATTTCCGTCACGTTTGCTACTTGCTTTTCCGCTCAATAAACATTCTTTCAAAGTCTTGCATCGCAGAAGCTTCAAAGTTTCTGTTTCCTTCTCGATATATGACAGCAGCTGCGCAAAAGCATCCGATTCCACCATGGCTGCAGGACGTGTCAGTGAGCAGGCCGCACTGCCGTGCCCACAATTTGCTACGCCCGTGGGCAAATCCGGGCCGCACTGCCGCGGAACTTGCGCACGCACGAACTATTCCTTTGGACACGTCGAATCAAGAAATGAGATAACACATGATACATATATCAGCATTTGCTTGTGATAGAGGTGGTGAAAGTCATGCTGTTGCTTCATCTATGTGCTGTTGATGCATGAGCATCATCACATGTCTGCTTGCTTCATTGACATGAAAAAAAGCTAGCAGAACAACTTGAACCAGATGCCACAGCTTCAAATCGTGTCTTGTCATCATACCTGTGCTTCGCAACTTCCATGGAACCCCGTTTCCGGGACAGATTCTAAATAGCATACTTGCACAAAAAATATCTCAAAGCAGTCCACGTATCACATGCTAGCCAGCATCCATGGAGACCGAAAGCACCTAAAAGGAGTTCACACACGCATTGGATGAACCCCGTTTAATAATGTTCGTATCCTCCAGGCCATTTCCTCCACAGAATGGGAGGGGTTGGGGTGCCTATAACGCTACCATTCTGTGGAAAATTGTTCCTTAAAATGGGGCCTTAAAATGGGGTCGAGCTTGCCATTTTGTAGTAATTTGTGGGTTTTACCTGGTTTTATCATTATTTTGAAGGCATGATCATTTATGGGCACCAAGACACACCATTTTGTAACAAACAAAAAACCATTTTGTAGACGTTTTTAAGGGTATGATTTGGTGGTTTAAAAAATGTGAATTAGTCATTGACAAAGAAAAATGAGCTAGCCATTCTGTAGAGAACTCATCGTTTCAATACATGTACCATTTTGTAAGTGCATATTTGTGTTTGCAATGGTTGGCTCGGAAACACTTTAGGACATTTAGTAGAGCAAAAGGCTAGTCCTCTACAAAATGGGCCACCCCGACCCCACCCAGGGAATGGCAACGGGGATATGTTCATGACAAAACCCCGTTTAAAAACACATAGATGACACTACCACAAAAATAAAAATCATCACAGTCTTTCATCCGCCATGCCAATATAATTGTTTCATCTTTCATGTCTAATCCAAAGTATTGTGCAACGTCCATACAGAAGCCTTTTTCCGAATGATTTCTTTAGCAACACATCGCCATCGTGGTTTCTTATCAAGAGTTCGATAACTTGTTCCTAGACATGAATGGAACACAGACTCCAGAGACCGAGTTGCAAAACACAAAAGGTGCAACAGCATCTGAAATTTCAGCTCCAAAACCGGATCTCGACGCCAAAGCAGAAAAAAGACGATTTTGAAGCACTTTTTAAAAGGATTTTGGAAAGGAAAATTAAGAGCGCCAAAATTGCGAAAATTGCTGACAAATCACTATCGCAGCCTGGATGCAGCCACTCCAATACGATTTACGAGATCTAGCTGCAAAAGACAATCGTATTGCGCAGCACCAAGCAACATTCATGCAGCCATTACAATGCGATCTGCAGAGACTGAGCTGCAAAACACAATAGAACTACACGCAACAGCGTCGGCAATAGCAGCTCCAAAACCGGATCTCGACGCCAAAGAAGAAAAAAGACGATTTTGAAGCACTTTTTAAAAGGATTTTGGAAAGGAAAATTAAGAGCGCCAAAATTGCGAAGATTGCTAACAAATCACTATCGCAGCCTGGATGCAGCCACTCCAATACGATTTACGAGATCTAGCTGCAGAAGACAATAGTATTGCGCAGCACCAAGCAA
>CAMXCT020000109.1:258243-273243 GCA_947184155.2 Cladocopium goreaui
GGTTTCGTGCTCCGGCTTCCTCCCCACAACACAAAGCCCATGCAACATCATGCAGCCATTCCAATGCGATCTGGCACCACAGCGTCAAGAAAGGCATAGAACTACGCACACAGGAACAAGCATTGATGCAAAACACATAGAAGGAACCAAACGACCCCAGCCGCAACCGTCGCACAGACGAAGTAGCTTTCATCGCCGGCTGCAGCCACTTTACACGGAAAAACGCACGGTTTCGTGCTCCGGCTTCCTCCCCAATACAAAGCCCATGCAACAGCATGCAGCCATTCCAATGCGATTTGGCACCACAGCATCAAGAAACGCATAGACCTACGCACACAGGAACAAGCATTGTTGCAAAACACATAGAAGGAACCAAACGACCCCAGCCGCAACCGCCGCACAGACGAGGTAGCTTTCATCGCCGGCTGCAGCCACTTTACACGGAAAAACACAAGGTTTCGTGCTCCGGCTTCCTCCCCACAACATAGCCCATGCAACATTCATGCAGCCATTCCAATGCGATCTGGCACCACAGCGTCAAGAAACGCATAGAACTACGCACACAGGAACAAACATTGGTGCAAAACACATAGAAGGAACCAAACGACCCCAGCCGCAACCGCCGCACAGACGAAGTAGCTTTCATCGCCGGCTGCAGCCACTTTACACGGAAAAACACACGGTTTCGTGCTCCGGCTTCCTCCCCACAACACACGGCATGTAACATCATGCAGCCATTCCAATGCGATCTGGCACCACAGCGTGAAGAAACGCATAGAACTACGCACACAGGAACAAGCATTGTTGCAAAACACATAGAAGGAACCAAACGACCCCAGCCGCAACCGCCGCACAGACGAGGTAGCTTTCATCGCCGGCTGCAGCCACTTTACACGGAAAAACACACGGTTTCGTGCTCCGGCTTCCTCCCCAACACAAAGCCCATGCAACATCATGCAGCCATTCCAATGCGATCTGGCACCACAGCGTCAAGAAACTCATAGAACTACGCACACAGGAACAAGCATTGGTGCAAAACACATAGAAGGAACCAAACGACCCCAGCCGCAACCGCCGCACAGACGAGGTAGCTTTCATCGCCGGCTGCAGCCACTTTACACGGAAAAACACACGGTTTCGTGCTCCGGCTTCCTCCCCACAACATAGCCCATGCAACATCATGCAGTCATTCCAATGCGATCTGGCACCACAGCGTCAAGAAACGCAAAGAACTACGCACACAGGAACAAGCATTGTTGCAAAACACATAGAAGGAACCAAACGACCCCAGCCGCAACCGCCCCACAGACGAGGTAGCTTTCATCGCCGGCTGCAGCCACTTTACACGGAAAAACACACGGTTTCGTGCTCCGGCTTCCTCCCCACAACACACGGCATGTAACATCATGCAGCCATTCCAATGCGATCTGGCACCAGAGCGTCAAGAAACGCATAGAACTACGCGCACAGGAACAAGCATTGTGGCAAAACACATAGAAGGAACCAAACGACCCCAGCCGCAACCGCCGCACAGACGAGGTAGCTTTCATCGCCGGCTGCAGCCACTTTACACGGAAAAACACACGGTTTCGTGCTCCGGCTTCCTCCCCACAACACACGGCATGTAACATCATGCAGCCATTCCAATGCGATGTGGCACCACAGCGTCAAGAAACGCATAGAACTACGCACACAGGAACAAGCATTGTGGCAAAACACATAGAAGGAACCAAACGACCCCAGCCGCAACCGCCGCACAGACGAGGTAGCTTTCATCGCCGGCTGCAGCCACTTTACACGGAAAAACACACGGTTTCGTGCTCCGGCTTCCTCCCCAACACAAAGCCCATGCAACATCATGCAGCCATTCCAATGCGATCTGGCACCACAGCGTCAAGAAACGCATAGAATATCATAGAACTACGCACACAGGAACAAGCATTGTTGCAAAACACATGGAAGGAACCAAACGACCCCAGCCGCAACCGCCGCACACACGAGGTAGCTTTCATCGCTGGTTGCAGCCACTTTACACGGAAAAACACAAGGTTTCGTGCTCCGGCTTCCTCCCCAACACAAAGCCCATGCAACATCATGCAGCCATTCCAATGCGATCTGCCACCACAGCTTCAAGAAACGCATAGAACTACGCACACAGGAACAACCATGGCAAAATACATAGGAGGAACAATTCGCGACAGAAACGACCGCAGCCGCAACCGCCGCACAGACGAGGTACCTTTCATCGCCGGCTGCAGCCACTTTACACGGAAAAACACAAGGATTCGTGCTCCAGCTTCCTCCCCAACACAAAGCCGATGCAACATCATCACTTCCCTTCTTCACCACTTCCCTTCTTCACCACTTCCCTTCGTCACGACTTCCCTTCTTCACCACTTCCCTTCCTCACCACTTCCCTTCGTCACCACTCCCCTTCATCATCACTTCCCTTCTTCACCACTTCCCTTCGTCACCACTTTCCTTCTCCACCACTTCCCTTCCTCGCCACGTCCCTTCGTCACCACTCCCCTTCATCATCACTTCCCTTCTTCACCGCTTCCCTTCGTCACCACTTCCCTTCCTCACCACTTCCCTTCCTCACCACTTCCCATCGTAACCACATCCCTTCGTCACCACCCTGTGTCATAGCTTCTTATTCTTTTGTTATGTATTGTCATGTGATCTACCACCCTTCATCATAGTCAATTTCATCGCTTCTTATTCTTTTGTTATGTATTGTTAGATTATGTTTTGTTATGTGGTCTACCACCCTTCATCATAGTCAATTTCATAGCTTCTTATTCTTTTGTTATGTATTGTTGGATTACGTTTTGTTATGTGATCTACCACCCTTCATCATAGTCAATTTCATAGCTTCTTATTCTTTTGTTATGTATTGTTAGATTATGTATTGTTATGTGATCTACCACCCTTCATCATAGTCAACTTCATCGCTTCTTATTCTTTTGCTATGTATTGTTAGATTATGTATTGTTACATGATGTACCACCCTTCATCAGAGTCAATTTCATCGCTTCTTATTCTTTTGTTATGTATTGTTAGATTATGTATTGTTACATGATCTACCACCCTTCATCATAGTCAATTTCATAGCTTCTTATTCTTTTGTTATGCATTGTTAGATTATGTATTGTTAGATCACGTACCACCCTTCATCATAGTCAATTTCATCAAGTAAAAGTCATTCGTAACTCGGAAGTATTGCTTCCCAACTTCCTTTGATAATGATTGTGAAGATGCCTTAAAATATGCCTTTACTTTCCAGCTACTTGAAAGTAAAGTCCATTTTCCCTTGGCCAGTCATCCCAGATTCCGTAATCCGTTCCAAACTTTTGGGCCACGACCCCAGCTCCCCGGGAACAAGATTTGCCGCTTCAATGCCCTTCAGCCAGGCCACACAGGGAAAGCGACCAGTGGATCATTGGCTATCCTCAAGCAGTCGAAGGGGAAGCAGTCAAAGCAGTCCACCATCCAAAGCACTTGAGGCACCAAAAAAACGAAGAAAAAATAGTAATAATAATTTTAATAATACTAATAATAATAATAATGAAACAACCCCCGGCAGTCACAGCTTCAGGATGGATGATCTCACCTGAATCTTTCGCCAAGCGTCTCTGGATGGTCCTTGAGGATCCTCACAAAGTTCTCGGCTTCCGTCAGAATGTTGCTGGCGATGCGTTGGCACCTGGGTCACAGCTTTCTGCACCCAAAAAAAATAGTGCTGCAACAGTTGTGGGTTTGCCTAAAAACGGGGGGAGACCAAAAAATGGCCATCAAACAATGGGGAAAACGATGATCAACCAAGAGAGTCTCATATTTGCCGTCCCAAAATCTGCAACCAAACCCAGTTGGGCAACATGACCAAAATATCTAAAACTACCTGACCCCGGGCCTGCTCTGTTTGAGCACCAGCTTCTGGCCGTTGTCAGAAACAATCCAAATGCCTTGGTTGAGACCTCCTTTGAAGCCTCCCATCTCCTGCGAAACGTCAGGCCGTCTTAGTACGACGAGCCAACCAATTCCACTGTGGTTAACTTTAAAAAAATCCTTGCTATGTTCAGAGGGTCACCATACAAACTTCTAGGGTGTCGCAATGACATCATCATAGAGGTCTCGTGGAAACTAACGCGACGTGTGAATCGCAGCAAGAATGAGCACATCCGCACAACAACTCCACAGCTTCCAAGCTGACCTAGTTGCCTAACCATTTACTTTGACTGCAGACATCAGGAAGATTTGAGGCGAAACATGTCGGCACCCTTTCTTCCCAATTCCGGATCATTGTCTTGCATTTGCTTATATAAGTGGCCAGTGAAACATATACATATATATATATATACATATGTATATATATATATACATATGTGTGTGTCCAATAGATTTACCAAATGGTGGATCATCCAAACTCCTTAAGAGAATTCTTTGATTCGTTTAGATGATCCACCATTGGTTGATCATTCCACCATTGGTTGATCATTCCACCATTGGTTGATCATTCCACCATGGTGGGAAGCTCCAGGTTAAGGACTTTGCCCCAGCGGTTGGTACCTTGATCTGCGCCGCCTTTGTAAGGCCCAACTGCTGCAGCAGCTGCTGTCGAATGGTGCCCAAGCTGGGCTTGAAGCGATCAGCGCAGCGAATCTCCTCGGGGCACCACGGATGATCCATGGATGATCCACGGTCAACAGATTGGTTTAAGGGAAAACCTACAGGAAACCATGATCTACCAATTGTACTAGCCATCCAAGATCCATGGCAGACAAAAACTGGCAAAGAAGATGAAGGATGAAACTGAGCCGTGGGCCCCACAGAGTCTTCTGATCATCTCGGTGACTACAGGGTTGGGTGCCTGCTCAGCAGTGATGAGCCCAGGATAGCCCAGGTTCTTTTTTGCCCGCTTTTTTGTGGCAAAGTATCAGACTTGACTTTCCAAACTTTCCGAAAATTCGAAGCCATCTTGTCACATCTAGTGATATTATGTGATATTGCAACCACTGAACATCCTCTAAGTGGCTACGGCTTGGTACCCTCCCAAGTCTGAGTTCCTTCAAGCCTTGGGTGCTGCACAAACTCTCGGCGTTGACCCAGGCAAGAAGAAGCTCTTGGCTCCCGCCCTGACGGGGGTAGGTGTCCTGCAAAGCCGAATTGTCAATCACAAACCAACTGAAAATCGGTGAGAAATGCTCGACATCCTCGAGGCAATCATCTATTTTCAGTTCGAATGATTGTTGTCTCAACAATCCATTGCTGTCTTTACCAATTTAGGGAACACTTTTTATCAAGGGCACCATCATGCACCATCAACTCCAGTCTCGTCCTGGTGTTGGGACTTGGCACCTGCGGTCCAATGGGAACTGCAGCAAAGGCTTTGCAGCTCACTATGCGGCCCTGTCGAGACGTAGCGTCCGCAGGGGGGCGATCCTTGAAAACCCCATCGTTATATCAAGGTGATACAGTAGAAATCCGCACAAAATGGACGTGTGTATGTTATGTATTTTGTATATATAGTACATATATTGTTATCTATATACATATGTTCACTTGCACATACACGTATATAATGTGAATTTAATACATAATTGATTTGTCTATACCGGATCAAACCGGATACAGTATTATTGTTTAAGATCTGCATCTTTATCAGTTTTTATCTTTATGGGTTGAGTTCGCATTAGATACCCTTAGGAAGATCTAGTGTTTGCTACTTATCTTTGGAATGTGACTCTTCATGATGCTTCCAGGATTCACTAGGAAAACAACTCATGGCTAGCGTTTCAAAGTCCTCTGCTCTAGGGTTCCAACATTCTGAAGATCGGAGGCTCCAGGTTTGGGATTGGATGTCTGTAACAGTCAGATTCCAGGTTTCCAGCACTGCAAGTTCAAGAAAACGCCCTCAGTGACACAGCTTCAAAGGATGCCAGTAGTAAAGCTCAAATTTGCATGAGATATCATGAGATGATGTCTTGCCAAAGTGACCACTTTAGCCACAGAATCCACTAGGAATCATGGAGACCAGGGCCTCGCCCGTGTAACGCTTCGCCACGAACTCAGCCGCCCCGTTGCCAAAGCCCCTGGGAGTGCTGTTGTCCTGTGGTGTGCCGACGCCAACGCCGGCACCTGGCGCGTCATGGCGTGGTTCCCAGTGAGTTGGTCACCAGGCCTGGTGAGTTGCATCAGGGGTTGGTTTGCAGTTGATTTATATACATATAATACATATAATACATATATCATATATGTGTATGTAATTGTGTTTACAATTATATTATATTGTGTTTGTAATTATATTATAATGTGTTTGAAATTATATTATAATATATTATATATATTATATTGTGTTATATTATATTATACTGTATTATATTACAAAATGTTATATCATGTTATATCATATTTTATGTTATTTTATTACATTATATTATATCAAGATATCCAAATCTGCTATGCATGTATAGTCAATCTATAGCTTGTAGATGAGTGGAATATCTTTCTGGGTCAAGCCCAGGCACCTTCACTTCGGACAAGCTGAAAAGGCAATTGCACAGCAGTCGGGGGCTCCTTCAGGGCCACAGCTTTATTGGGTATACCGGTATACCGTAATACCCCTATGACTGGGATTTGGGATGTAAAATGACTCCATGGTTGGTGAATGGGATGGTTTATGGCCTTGGCTAAAACCCGCATTTGCAAAGTTTTGCATGTAGGTCTGACCAAGGTCATTACATCTACGCAGTACGCATGATGTACGCATGCGTTTTGCACACCAAACTCCAACCCTTCCCTCATTTGATACGAGGTCCGAGAGTCCGAGAGCTACTTTAGAATAAGACACTTTCAGAAAATGGAGTATACTAGGTTGATCCTTGCGAAATACTGAGTATAAAAGAATATGCGATACCATAGATAGCCCTTGAAGGCAGGTATCCTGATTTGGGTCATGGCAAAACTTGCATCCCCATACTGCCAAGCTCGCAAATTGAGCCAAGGAGCTACGTATGGCGAGAGATTCTTTGGATCTGCAGATTTCTTCACATCCAGGTCATAGTGACCATCTGAGGTGATCCCTTCGACCACAGCTACCATCTTCTGGTTCAGACTTCTGCTGTTGTAGAACCTCACATCGACTCACATCCCAAAAGTACCCAAAAAAATACCCAGAGATGCAAATCAAAGCCGTTCAGCAAATGCCACGCAACTTCAGGCACTTCCAACACTTCCAACCCTAGGACCCAAGGATCATAGTTTCAGCGCGTAAGCCTCGAAACCCAAAGTCCCAACTGCCAAGCAGCACTTTGTCTCCGACACGAAATCTGCCACCAGGACCTCGCAACGACAGAGAGTCAGGATATCAAGCCTCGACGACCCAGTCCCCTCAAAATCACACAACTGAAAAATGTCACAAGCCTCTTTGGATCGGTATGATTGGTTCCATGGATTGGTTATACAGATTGCTGTACATCGACTTGAAATTCAATACCAACTTAAAAATGCCGTTATACAAATTATACAAATTATGCCATGTAATACAGCCAACCAACAGTGTTTTTGGTCAGTGCTCAACTATGCATTGCTGGTTTGGTTTCAAAACCCTCTCCTCTGCCACCAGGGAACTGGCGTCATGCGCAGCATGCGCGGCATGCACGGCATGGCCCGGGATGGTCTGAAGGACTTTGCTTCCGATTCGGACACCATCCTGAGCTCCAACTGGGAGCTGGGCCCATGATACACCACACTAGTTTGGAATAGGGGATGGGGGATTTGGGGACAATCAAAGTTTGAGACAACCACATTCAGAATCATTTAGAATCATTTAGACCTAATAATTTTGTACATTTTTTTGCAAACATAACCCTTTGCCTCCTGAGGCCATTCCTTGAGCTGTCACAGAAACCAAGCAGATCCAAGAAGCATCGTGCATTCCCACGTCAACCTCTGTGTCAACGCGTCTGATTTCCGCGTTGTTCAGGGGAGAAGGAGCTTCAGCCAAGACCTATCGGAGTGGATGGCCATCACTTTCTGGTGGATTTGTCTCGCGCGGTCTTGTAAATCCAAGGATCAAATCATCAGCGACATTCAGTAGATGAAAAACAACAACGGGTCCAAACATCACTTTGCATGCTCCCAACACATCAGATAGTCTTACATTGTTTACATCTTCCAAACTAAATTATTGCATTCAAAGGACCAACCCCAGAATCCTATGGTGTCATCATGTTCGCCACATGCCGATGAGGCCAACCCAACCAATTTCGTCGCCTGCCCCGTCAGGGGAACGGGCTGCGAAGTTCGGCAACTCAGCAAACGGCCCTGAGGCACAGAGCTGAACCATCCCTAAGCTCTCCGAATCTCAATAGGGCTATGGATCAATACCTATAAATAGCATTTTTAGGGCGATGAACATCCATTTACCAGCTATTTTATGATGTTCACCAGGGAATACAAGGTTTTGCATGGTTTTGACCCATTTCCCAATAGAAATACTTTGAAATCTCCAACCCATCAAGATCACCAGTTGGCATCCAGGTGGGTCAACTGGTTTTGCGAACTCTCCTTAAAAAGATGGGGAAGCATCCCCATTCATCCTATGCTTCACAATTGACATCAATTGACCATATTGAACACGCACTCTTGTTGGGTTTGACCCCGCCTGACCAGTGTGGCGACTTGCCACAAACTCTGCAGCATTGGCAAACGTCCGAGGTGTGCCGCTGTGCGGCGTGCCACCTCAACTATTCTTGGAGATGCGGAACCGACAAAGATGTGGATTTAGTCGGCAAAAAAGTGAACTAACAAAAATGTGGTTTTAATTGGTAAATAGTGGCATTTAACAAACAAAAACAATAGTCTAAACATCAAAAAAGTTGATTCTGCCCACAAAAACTTGGTATTCAACCATCAGAAACGAGAGTATGGGTAGCTGGTTTTCATGTTTGTCCCCAAAAAATATGGTACAGTTTTTGATCAACACTTCGGATGCGACGAAGAAAGAAGTTATCTAGCCGTAAGCTCACCTGGCAATGGAATTTCCTCCATTTATTGTCGAATTACAATCTATATATGGCAGTGTGTCAAAACCTTGTACCCCTGGTGAACATCAAAATAGCTGGTAAATGGATGTTCATCCCACTAAAAATGGTATTAATAGGTATTGATCCATACCCATATATTTTCCCGAATGTATGACTGGATGAGAAATTCGGATCTAGGACTGCTTCGAATCCAAAGCGATTTCAAACCAAGACCTGCCGAGCAGCTATCAGCTCGCACATTCAGCGGCAACTGCGCGGCCTCGTGTTCCTCCATCAACAACCGGCAGAATGGGGATACGGTAATGCTGTAATACTGGTTAGAAAATGTTAGTAATAGTTCATACAGTAGTTGTTAATGACGCTTACAAGATGGTAATAATAGTTGCGTGCGGTTCCTGAAATGTGGGACCTCAAAATCATCCAAGCTCTTGGTGCAAGTACTTAGGTGACAACAGTGGTCCGAAATGATAAGCTTAGGGGTACTGAATTTGAGAAACACACAAATATACAAAACGGAAGTGAAATCTGGAAGGTGTGTGTGTGTGCGTGTGTGTTTTGCAAGGTCAGAGTGTATCAAATACCGCATGAATTGCGAGAAACGCAGTTCCCAAATAAGCGCGCACTATTGGAATATGGTGGAATGATGACATCTATCCCTTTCCATCCAGCAAAAGTCCTGCCAAGTGGGAGACTCCTCGGGTTGGGTGCAGGATGCAGCAGTGACTGGTCAAATCTTCTACAGTGCGCTGATATCTGGATTGCAATCAATACCTGCTAGTGTCTGACCCAAAAGTTCTAGCAACAGGGTGCCCCTGCAAGGCCCTGTTTGCCACCTTGGAGGGGTCTGGCAAGCTCACAAATTAAGCCAAGGAGCTATGTATAGCGAGAGATTCTTTGGATCTGCAGATTTCTTCACATCCAGGTCATAGTGACCATCTGAGGTGATTCGTTCGACCACCGCTACAATCTTCTGGTTCAGACTTCTGCTGTTGTAGAGCCTCAATTTCAAGAGATTGTATGTATTGGGGCAGCGGAGTTGCAAGAGTTTGACCCCAATGCCTAGGACTTATTTGTCAAGATCTTAGGACCCAAACCCTAGCCAAATATCATGCCTTAATCATTCACATCATGCCACCCCCTGAAAAGTCCATTCCGCCAAGAAGCACTTTGTCCCCAACTTTGAATCGGATGCTGGGACCTTGGCACATGTTCTGCTGCGAACCGTTGTCCGTGGGTGATATAAAAATCTACAATGCTATATATATATATATATAAGAAGACTAAGAAGGCATAGATTGGGGGTTGCTGCCCCTTTCTAGGAAATTCTGCCACGCGCAAGCTGATGAGGAACAGCCGCACACCACCATAATTTCGTATCAATAGCCTGATCCTCACGGTTATCCTATGTTATCCTTATATTTACAATATCTGTCCTGAGCACAGTCGACACCAAGGAGCTTTGTGTTTCAGGCTGGGTCTTTCGAAGGACTTCGCTTCCGAGTCTGAGGCTGTTCGCATCCTTGCGACAAAATGGAGAAACAGCACGAAGTCATGACCGCCTCTGGTGCTTCCTGCAGCTTGGACCGTTTCACCATGTTTGACCATGTTTGACCATCAAAGCCAAGGATCACCGATGTTGGTATCTGCCAAGGGAACTTCAGCGGTGTCACCTTGTCTTCTCTCAGCATTTTCAGCGTGCAGTGGTAAAGGAAGCTCGGCCAAGACCTCAAAGAGTCACAGCACCCGTGAAAGATCAGTGCTTCCACCGGTTGTGCTGTCGCTACGTGTGAAAATCCGAGTGTAGTAAGACTGTGCCAAAGTTCTGACCCGTGACTAACTTCAGAATCTCCGACACAGTGAATTGATTCAGAGTAAGGTTTCCCATGTTTTGGATTCCACCAGCTGGTTGACAGTTTTTGGTTTGGGATCAAAGCCAACACAAAAAATCGTTACTGCCACATTTGAAAATCCCAAAACACCCAGTGGAACCCTAAACCAACAGACTTGACAACAAACAAAAAAATGATGGTCACGATTATGATGATCATGATGATGATGATCATGATCATCATCATGATGATGATGGTTATGATGATGATTGATGATGATCATGATCATGATGATGATGGTGATGATGATGATCATGATCGTGATCATGATCATGATGATGATCATGATGATGATCACACTCAATCATCGCCATCATGGTCATAGTAATAGAATTCCTCATCACCAGAGGCAGCAACCTTGGTGTGATCGCCCAGTGGCACTCTCCCGCCAGGGTTCATCCTGGATTTTGGCGATCTTCGTGAGGTCAGCACTGGCCATGGTGACTGTAGGGAGGATTCCCATCAAGGGATGACAGGGAGCTCATGTTGTGACACGACATTACTCATTATACCATACTATACGATACGATACGATATCATATCATATGATACAATATCATATTATGTTATGTTGTGTTATATTATGTTGGATTAGATTAACAGTGTCCTATTATATCAAAATATGCTGTATTGTATTACATAAAAGTATATTGTATTATATCATATTAAATCATATCAGGTCAAAATGAAGTACAAAGTAATTTACATTGTGTTCTATTCCATTATTGCACATTATACTGTATTGCAATGTATTGTTTTAACAACATGGTATTAAAGTATACTATAGTATGGTATATTATATTACATTATATTATGTTACATCAGATATCATAGGGCATCATAATACAACTTTGCCATATTACACTGCGCTTTATTATGTAATTTAACGCATTGTTCACATATTTTCATGTTATAGTTTAGTATATTGTATCATATCATACCCTATGCTAAACTAACATGGATGTGGAAGAAAGAAAAAACATTGCAGAGGTTTCAGTTTTTATAGTCCCGGGTATGTGATCTTATTTTATGACACTATACTGCATTATACTATATCATATGAAATGGAAGTGTATTATATGCTGTAAGAACTGATTGGGAAGAAAAGAGAAATATATCCCGTGGGGATGTATTCAAACATCATGCCATCATGCCATCATGGAGATATCACTGTTTCACCAGATATCGGCGGCATCCCTGAACGGCAGGCGCATTGCGCCTCTTCTTGCAGGAAAGATCAATGGCCTGCACTACACCAGCCAGGATGTGAATCTTGGTGATTCTGGCACGGAGATACCTTGGCTAATCTGTAGGGCCAAGGGGGTCAATGACAATCCTGTTCCACCAATTGGTCTATAGGTTTTTAATAGAAAAACCTGGAAGAAATTTGTTGAAGGGCAAATACAAAGTTTCCGGTCCTTCTCTTGAACACAGCTTCCATCAGGATTCAGTGGACTCTAAAAGCGTTACCTTTCTGAGAGTTGCGGCAAGGGGCAAGAATGTTCTGGCAGTTCAATTCTGCTTGCCAGACATAGGATCTTTATCTGACCACCCCCAAACAAGCGGACTGGCAAGACATGGTTCCACCTCACATCATCCAGTGGTTCATACTGTTGGTCGTCAAATACATTGCAAAAATGTTCCACGCAGAAAAAACAGATACGATGACACTTATATAATATATATATAAGACCTAGCTGCGGTTCAGGTAGCTATTAAAATTACTTCGGCACTGAGCGGGATACCTACAAGTCTTTCATCCATAGGCCATAGCCGTAAAGTCGTCACAACCCTCTTCAAGTCCGGACAAGCCTTCCAACTTGCAAAATCTTTTGGACTCCAAAAAAACAATGTTCCATAAATGGAATACACCCCAAGCTTGATCATTTCTCATCATATTCATATTCCCCACTGTTTGATGCACATAATATGGGGATCAATGCCTCCATTTTCAGACAGACCTTTTTTTTGCCTGGCTATCATATGACCAGGGTCATATCCCTGGTCATATCCCTATATCATATTCCAACAAAAGATCTCCCCATCCCGTTGAATCCCCATGTTTAATGATGGTTTCCTCATCCCCACTGGGAAACTCGCTTTCACGGACACCGGGCGGCGCGCTCTGCGTGCGGCTGTGGTAGACCACCGCCTCACCCTCTGCGAAGTATCCCTCGGGGATCGCCTCATCCTGGCGGTTTCGAGGGAACCAGCAGAAACCATGGTTCTTCCTATGAAATGTGGAGAAAATGTGGGAAAATGATGGACAAATCTGGCAAAATAGTGAATATAGTGAGAAATATGGAGAGAATATGGATAAATATGGGGCCCTGTGGATTCTTATCTTCAACCATTCCAATAAGTCTCGGGCATCCAACTCTGTTGGGATCCATTTGTTTCGGCGGGGATCCCGAAAAAAGAAAGGAAAACAAGAGGAACAAAAGGACAATTGTTTCACCCATAAGGGGACGCTAGCAACCCACAACACGGCCCCACTGTACCGCACACCTGGCTTTTGGGCATGCTGAAATGCCTTAGCCAGTGACAGGTTGAGACTGTGTCTGCACATGTTGGAATGAGGACGTAGACTTCGGTTGGTCCACTGCATGATTGAATGAGCTAGAGTATTGCACCACCTAAAATATCCTAAAATAGTGTTCATTCCGAGTTGAAACCAAATCCCCAACATCCCTCCCTTAGCTACCTTAGCTCTCAACCATTTCCAGCAAAATGGCCATGGTCGGCCATGGTGGATGACCCCCAAAAAAATGCTTGGCCGGGATGCACGACATTAGCAGATGCATCTTGCGCGGGCATCACCAGATCCGTGGCAGCCGACAGAGCACAGATCCGACGCGATGGGTTGCGCAGGCCACTGACGCGGCCGATGTTGCTCTGTGACTTGGAGCTTGAAAGACACTAAGAATCTGTTCGTTCCAACATGGTCTGATGCAGTGGGTGGATAATCAAGCCTCTGAGTTCTAATTATGTTTCAATGTTTTTTTTTGAGAAAATCATGTCGATGATGGACCCTCAACTCCACTCCAATAGTAGCCATAGTGAAATAGCACATCTATTTGTAGGACATGGTGACACCGAAGCTGCGGGCAACTGACCGCTTGAGCAATGCCCAGTTGACCCTTGTTGGTTGATGCTCTTGTGGGAACATACTTAGTGGTTCGATCAGGATTCTGACAATCCAAGGGAAATCCTATCCCCCATACACCATCTTCATCGGCCACTTTTTGACGGACGCTTCGAGCACTTTAAAGGGTTTTGCACTTGAGACGCTCAGGAACATGCAAGCAGGCTGACTAAGGAAAAGTATGCCGGCTGCTTTAAAAGTCACATTGAGAAGTTCGCAGGAAGCTGGCTCATCATCCATAGTTCATGCGATTGCCTCATACTGAATCCGCGAGTTAAAACCAAGACAATCTGGGTGTTCTCAGTGTTCCCTCTTCACTCTTGCTTTTCTTATTTATCTATATTTATCTTATGTTCTTTAGCAGTACGATCCAGAACCAGCTTCAAATGACACCGTGGTGAGGCTGCCACACCCTGCCCACTTTGGTCAAAGGGTGCCTGGGAAAATCATGAGCTAAACTCGAGGCCCCATCATGGTGTCGCCGCCGTCGCCTGGTTTTTCACCAAGCAACAGAGTCCCTGCCTTAGGCGCTCGCTGAGGGCAAAGTCCTGGGTGCTGTCCGTTCGTCCTTGATCACCTGCGCCAAGGTGGAGACAGTCAAAATTGTCACCACTGACATGGCACACTGTCAGCTCCCTGTTGATGAGTTAAGAGGGTTGCCCAAACAAATGCCATGTTCTTCCATTCAAGTTGGAACCTCCCATGTTGGTAAACTGGAGGTTTAATTAATCCTGGGTTGACAATAATCATTTCAAATGCTGGTGTTGATGGTGATCTTTCTTCTGCGAGAGTGACAAAGTACTGCTCTTGCTTCAGGTCAGCATCACCAACAGTTGAGCCACCAAAACCCAAAAGCAACCATTTTGGAGATGAAACCCACAGAAACTAACAAATCTTTCACTGGTTGTGTGTTCCAACC
>CAMXCT020000109.1:278243-282430 GCA_947184155.2 Cladocopium goreaui
TGGATTGAGTCCATCAGGCCATTTGGAAACACTGTTCCAAGAAAACAAATAGGGACATAGACCGAAGTATCAGAATTGTGACCAATGCCCACATACACATCTAACAGCTATAATTATGACATTGTATTCATGTATCTATGTATCTATGTCTCTATGTCTTTATGTATATATGTATATATGTATATATGTATATATGTATATATCATATCTGTCTATCTGTCTATCCGCCTAGCTGTCTGTCTATCTGTCTATCTGTCTATTTGTCTATCTGTCTATCTGTCTATCTGTCTGTCTATCTGTCTATCTGTCTATCTATCTAAGTAATTATCTAACTGTCTAATCTATCTATCTAACTATCTATCTATCTATCTATCTAACTATCTATCTATCTATCTAGCTATCTAGCTATCTAGATATGCACATCTAGCCGCTATAGGATACAGTGATGTAAATATATATGTTTTATGATGAATGGCAATGTTATGTTGTCGGTATGTAGCCCACACTCAAACGGAAAATGACGAGGGGTCCTACCTTTTCTATCCCAAAGCAGAGCTTGTGGAACTTTTCTGTGAGTACTTTTCTGGATAACACGCACTGGCCGTTGGTGAATTGAGAGAAATGATTGCCAGTGGGACACTGTCGTCCAGAAGCTATGCAAGCAGAGAGTACAGATGGAAACTGTTTGCCTTCAAGAAGTGTTCACAGGTCTACGCAATGTTCATCAACCCAATTCTGGGGATACCGTAGCCGGATAGGTCTTATATCCCATGAAGTATGATGTATAGCTATTAGGATGGATCCATTATGACCACTTTGTAGGGTGTGTCCCAAAATCGCGTATACCTCCACTTCATGGCACACTTAATAGTGAAGAGTTGATAATTACCAGTGGGTTTAAGGATTTTCCCAACAATTTCACGCACCACACCCAAATATCATGTTAAGGACAAGGAATATTATGTCTGTGTATATAATCTATACCCATACATCCCCACTAAGAGTCCCCGTTAAATAACCCTTCAATCCCCACTTTTCCCATGCATAATCGTAATCACGAAATTTGATTCAATCCACAAATTGGATGGCTTAATCCTCATACATATAGATAGATAGATAGATAGATAGATGGATGGATGGATGGATAGATAGATAGCTAGCTAGCTAGCTAGATAGATAGATAGAGAGAGAGATATAGATGGAGATAGATAGATAGATAGATAGATAGATAGATAAGCAATAAAGAAAGATAGATAAGCAATAAAGAAAGATAGATAGATGGAAATACCCATATAAAGCCCCCCGTAGCAACCAAGACACATACCATACAGTCACGACTCGCAGCTCCGGCCGGCAGTTTGGAGGAAGGCAGCACAGAAATCAAGCTTTGGATCTGGCAGGACCCCGCTGACTTGGCTGGGTGAGCAAATAGATAGGTAGGTAGAGGGAGAGATGGATAGGATTGGGTTGGATCTATCAGATAGACATTCTTTGATGTGATAACTCCAATAGGGATAATTGTTGCATCTGAATGCATCTGATAATTGTTGGACATCCGAGAACGGCCAAATCTACTGTTTGTGGAGGTCTATAGTCTATGCAGCTATGCGGGTACAAGTACAAAAGTCGGTTGAACAAACATGGAAAAGCTTATTGCTGAAAATGACGAGTCAGTCTGTGGTTCTGAGAGTCTCATTCTCTTCAAATACAATTTTGAGAGCCGTAATGTAGTCGGGGTCTTCCACCACCCCCCAGAGCGTTGTCTCAATGGAACTCTGGGAAAAAGAAACCTCGAAACCGCAAACCAGCTCAGCTATATGATTCTTCATATCACCATTTCATTGTTGTTCAATCGCCATTTACGTGTTCACGTACGCTTACATGCACAGCAAAGATAATTACGGTCAAATCCTCATCCAATTAATCCCACTTCATGGTGGTTGGATCCTCGCCAAAATCCTGTTTCATTCCCTTTTCTAACACAAAATGTCAATTTCTACTCGTTCTTCCATGTCCTTCCCATATCGGTTGTTTAAGTTGTTTAATCCAATGAAATTTCAAGTCTTCCCATATCTTTTGGCCATGGCCCCACCTCCACAGCACGGCCCTGACTGGCCGCTGGGGCATCGAGTTGCAGCAGAGTCTCGTAGTCATCCGCAGTGAACTCACGGCCCTGCAGCTGTAAATCATATTACAACATATCATACATTGTCATACATATACTGTACCTGTGTGGATATATACATATGTAGATATATATATATATATGTATAAATATCCGCCGACCCCAGCAAACTGCAGGGGGAGCGCGCCCGAGAAGAAATGTTGTTGCTAGGTCCTTGGCTGCCACGGTGTTTTGGTGCTGCGAGCAGGTAGCCGCAGGGCTGGCTAATTCCAAGGTCTGGATCTCGTTTCTATGGATTTCCTGTGGTGCGTAATTCTTGTTGGATGTTACGACATGTCTGGGTGACCGGAGGAAAACATATGCAGATGTCTCAAAAGCGCGGGCCCGATCCGTCCTTCGCTGCCATGGTGTTTCGGTGCTGCGACAGGGTCCGCCAAGAGAAGACAAGCAAGCTGGCAGGTGGCCGATGAAGGGCGGGCAAAGTCCAAGTTTGGAGCTAGTTTCTAGGGAGTTCAGAAAGCAACGTTTGGAACCATGGGCTGCCGGCCGCGGGCCCGATCTGTCCTTCGCTGCCATGGTGTTTTGGTGCTGCGACAGGGTCCGCCAAGAGAAGACAAGCAAGCTGGCAGGTGGCCGATGAAGGGCGGGCAAAAGTCCAAGTTTGGAGCTAGTTTCTAGGGAGTTCAGAAAGCAATTTTTGGAACCATGGGCTGCCGGCCGCGGGCCCGATCCGTCCTTCGCTGCCATGGTGTTTTGATGTTGCGACAGGGTCCGCCAAGAGAAGACAAGCAAGCTGGCAGGTGGCCGATGAAGGGCGGGCCAAAGTCCAAGTTTGGAGCTAGTTTCTAGGGAGTTCAGAAAGCAACGTTTGGAACCATGGGCTGCCGGCCGCGGGCCCGATCCGTCCTTCGCTGCCATGGTGCTTTGGTGCTGCGACAGGGTCCGCCAAGAGAACACAAGCAAGCTGGCAGGTGGCCGATGAAGGGCGGGCAAAGTCCAAGTTAGGAGCTAGTTTCTAGGGAGTTCAGAAAGCAACGTTTGGCACCATGGGCTGCCGGCCGCGGGCCCGATCCGTCCTTCGCTGCCATGGTGTTTTGGTGCTGCGACAGGGTCCGCCAAGAGAACACAAGCAAGCTGGCAGGTGGCCGATGAAGGGCGGGCAAAGTCCAAGTTTGGAGCTAGTTTCTAGGGAGTTAGAAAGCAACGTTTGGAACCATGGGCTGCCGGCCGCGGGCCCGATCCGTCCTTCGCTGCCATGGTGTTTTGGTGCTGCGACAGGGTCCGCCAAGAGAAGACAAGCAGGCTGGCAGGTGGCCGATAAAGGGCGGGCAAAGTCCAAGTTTGGAGCTAGTTTCTAGGGAGTTCAGAAAGCAACGTTTGGAACCATGGGCTGCCGGCCGCGGGCCCGATCCGTCCTTCGCTGCCATGGGGTTTTGGGGCTGCGACAGGGTCCGCCAAGAGAAGACAAGCAAGCTGGCAGGTGGCCGATGAAGGGCGGGCAAAAGTCCAAGTTTGGAGCTAGTTTCTAGGGAGTTCAGAAAGCAACGTTTGGAACCATGGGCTGCCGGCCGCGGGCCCGATCTGTCCTTCGCTGCCATGGTGTTTTGGTGCTGCGACAGGGTCCGCCAAGAGAAGACAAGCAAGCTGGCAGGTGGCCGATGAAGGGCGGGCAAAAGTCCAAGTTTGGAGCTAGTTTCTAGGGAGTTCAGAAAGCAATTTTTGGAACCATGGGCTGCCGGCCGCGGGCCCGATCCGTCCTTCGCTGCCATGGTGTTTTGATGTTGCGACAGGGTCCGCCAAGAGAAGACAAGCAAGCTGGCAGGTGGCCGATGAAGGGCGGGCCAAAGTCCAAGTTTGGAGCTAGTTTCTAGGGAGTTCAGAAAGCAACGTTTGGAACCATGGGCTGCCGGCCGCGGGCCCGATCCGTCCTTCGCTGCCATGGTGCTTTGGTGCTGCGACAGGGTCCGCCAAGAGAACACAAGCAAGCTGGCAGGTGGCCGATGAAGGGCGGGCAAAGTCCAAGTTAGGAGCTAGTTTCTAGGGAGTTCAGAAAGCAACGTTT
>CAMXCT020000109.1:282530-304247 GCA_947184155.2 Cladocopium goreaui
ACCAGCAACAAATCACTGTTTTGAATAGCTTAAATCGCTTAAACATTCATGTTCAACATCTACCCCATATTTCAACTTCATCCCCATATTCTTCCATATAGTGTTTTTTGGCAATATGTTTATAATGTTCTATATCATTCTAATAGTGCTTATTTTTCCATATATGTGGATACCTTTGCCCATCTTCCCATTATTTCCCCCGGTTACAACGCCTCGTAGCCACGACCATTTTGCTGCTGCCGGTGTTGTCCGGCCTGCCAGGCCTGAGATGTTCTCCAGGATGACCGGCAAAAGAGGCTTATGTTTGAGGGGGCGCATATATATATAATATATATATAATATATATATAATATATATATATAATATAAATATATATATATATATATTATATATAATATATATAGTATAAATATATATTATATTATAAATATATATTATATATATAATATATATGTATATATTATAATATATATATATATGATATATGGGTTCTGATTTTTGTTGTTTTTCAGTCTGGGGCACTGTTCCTTGTTATTTGCTACATTTTGGAGCAAAAACCTGTACTTTGCTGAATTTTGGGAGCTAAAATTTGCCATTTGCACTTTTCATCGATTTTTCCATGGCGTTTATTGATTTACCCAAAGTGTTTATCCATTTTTCCATAGTGTTCATTGAGTTTCCCACGGGTTCAATTCATTTTTCCATGGTTTCAAACATTTTTTCCATGCATAACATGCACCTGGTGAACATGTAGAATACAGGTTGAAGCACAACCGTGTTGGGTCTAAGTAGTGGCATTGGATGCTATCATAGTGTTGGTTGGTTTAGGGTTTATTTGGGGTTGGTTTAGGGTCATTTAGGATTGGTTTAGGGTTGGTTTAGGGTTTATCCAAAATTATTTAGCGATGGATGGTTTAGGGTTATTTAGGGTTGGTTTAAAGTTTATTTAAAGTTGGTTTAGGGTTTATTTAGGGTTATTTAGGGTTGGTTTAAGGATTTAAGGTTGGTTTAGGGTTTATTTGGGGTTGGCTTAGATTTATTTAGGGTTGGCTTAAGGTTGATTTAGTGTTGGTTTATGGTTGGTTTTGGGTCATTTAGGCTTGGTTTAGGGGTGGTTTAGGGTTTATTTAGGGTTGGTTTAGGGTTTACTTAGGGTTGGTTTAGGCTTTATTTAGGTTTGGTTTAGGGTTGGTTTAGGGTTATTTAGGATTGGTTTAGGATTTAGGGTTGGTTTAGGGACTATTCAATGTTGGTCCGCCAACGCAGGTGGCGCCCAAGGCAAACCTGGGCAATAACCAAACCTTTCTCTTTCTGGGGGGGCCACGCCCTAATCCCCAATTCTTAAGTGTTTCCGTCAAGGACGGCTGCCTTTTATTTAGCTTTGTCTATGTTTTTCGTTAAACCCGGACCTAGCTTTTCCTAAGCCGGCCCTCCTCGCCTAGCAGTCCCTTCTGACCCTTTCTAAGCGGCTTCTTCTTTGCGCCCGGCCCCCTTTCTAAACTACCCGGGCAACCCTTTCTAAGCGGGTTTTGTGACAGCCCCCCCCAGCCGGCCCCCCTTTCCTTTTTAGGCAAGCCTCTGGGGGCCTCAAATTTTACAATTTTTGACATTGAATCTGGGCAGGGCTCTGGGCCCGCAAATTTGGCAATTTTGGAGCTGAACTTTTGGGCTGAATCTGGGCAGGGCTCTGGGCCTCAAATTTGGCAACTTTGGGGCTGAATCTGGACAGGCTCTGGGTCTTTTAAATTGCTATTTTGGGGCTGAATCTGGGCAAGGCTCTGGGCCTCAAATTTGGCAATTTTGGGGCTGAATCTGGGCAGGGCTATTGCCATTTTGGGGCTGAATCTGGACAAGGGGGCTGAATCTAAGCAAGGCTCTGGGCCTTTTAAATTGCCATTTTGGGGCTGAGTCTGGACAAGGCGCTGGGCCTCAAATTTGGCCATTTTGTGGCTGGAATCTAGGCAAGGCTCTGGGCCTCAAATTTGGGGCTGAATCTGGGCAGGGCTCTGGGCCTTAAATTTGGCCATTTGGGGGTTGAATCTAAGCAAGGCTGGTGGCCTTTTAAATGGCAATTTTGGTGCTGAACCTGGACAGGGCTCTGGGCCTCAAATTTGGCAATTTTGGGTTAAAACAACGATTTTAGGGTTAAAGGATTTGAGGGTTAAAGGAGTTTGGGTTAAGGGATTCTAGGGTTAAATGATTTTAGGGTTAAACGATTTTAGGGTTACAGGATTTTAGGGTTAAAGTATTTTAGGGTTAAAGGATTTTGGGTTCAGGGATTCTAGGGTTAAATGATTGTAGGGTTAAACGATTTTAGGGTTACAGGATTTTAGGGTTAAAGTATTTTAGGGTTAAAGGATTTGAGGGTTAAAGGATTTTAGGGTTAAAGGATTTAGGGTTACGGGATTTTAGGGTTAGAGGATGTTAGTGTTAAAGGAATCTAGGGTTAAACGATTTTAGGGTTACAGGATCTTAGGGTTGAAGGATTTTAGGGTTACAGGATTTTAGGGTTAACGGATTTTAGGGTTAAAGGATGCTTTAAAAATGGCGGCTTATAGGATCTTACCGGCATCAATAACAATGAGAAGAAGACGAAGAACCAGAAACACATCAACGACAACGACAACAACAACAACAACAGCAACAGCAACAACAACACCAACACCAACAACAACAATCAAAACAATACAACAACAACAACAACAACAACAACAACAACAACAACAACAACAAACAAAACAACAACAACAACAACAACAACAACAACAACCAACACAACAACAACAACCAACAACAACAACATACAAAAACAAACAAACAACAAACAACAACACAAAACAACAACCAACAACCAACAACCAACAACCAACAACCAACAACAACAAACAAACAACAAACAAAAACAACAAACAACAAACAACAAACAACCAACAACAACAACAACACAACAAACAACAAACAACAAACAACAAACAACAAACAACAAACAACAAACACCAAACACCAAACACCAAACAACAAACAACAAACAACAAACAACAAACAACAAACAACAAACAACAAACAACCAACAACCAACAACCAACAACCAACAACAACAACAACAACAAGAACAACAACAACAACAACACCGAGAATAATAATAACAACAACAAAGAAAGCACCAAAAAGCAACTCGCCTTATAAAGAACCTGTGTTGGCGCCAAAGTGCCGCCAGGCCTAAAAGTTTAGGGTTTATTCAGGGTTATTTAGGGTTGGTTTAGGGTTATTTAGTTAAGGGTTCGTTTAGGGTTTATTTAGGGTTGGCTATGTCTGGTTTAAGGGTTGGTTTAGGTAGGGTTTATTTAGTTATTTAGGGCCATTTAGGGTTATTTAGGGTTGGTTTAAGGTCCAATTAAAGTCTGTTGAGGGTTGGATTAAAGTGCATGTAGGGATACAAGGTGTGTATATTAAAAAAGAAGAAACGAAAGAAAAACAGATAGATGGATGGATCGATAGATGAGAAGATTAGATTAGAGTAGATTAGATTACATTACATTAGATTAGATTAGATAGATAGATAGGTAGATAGATTAGATATATTAGATAGATTAGGTAGATTAGATAGATAGATAAGATAAGATTTGATAATATTAGATAAAATAAGATAAGATTAGGTTAGATTAGATTAGGTTAGATTAGATAACTAGATAGATAGATAGATAGATAGATAGATAGGTAAAGCATGGCAAAGCATGGTAAAGCATGGTAAAGCCACAAAAGCCACACACACACAAAATCCACAGAAGCCACAAAAGCCACGCTGGAAAACAATAAAAATCAACAAACATAGTCCTCCTATATATTATATATACATACATACTATACAGTATATATACCTATAATGTTCTATGTGTATATATATAATATAAAGTTATACGTTATAAATCCGTACTTGATTATGATGTTATATAATGTTGGGCTTTATATAATATAGTATCATGAGTATCATGTATATAACCCATACTTTTTTGGAGGAGGGTAATATAGATAATCCCATCCCCAAATGACCATGGGAAGCCAAGTATGCTGTGACTAAACCCTAAGGAGGGTCATATAAGAAGTAGAGCAGGTCTAAAAGGGACATGTTTAGCTGCAGTAGGTGTTGGAGTTGTCGGACTTCCCAACACTTTCTGTATTTCACATACCCATTCTGGCGGAGACGGAGGTGTGGCACAGGCTGCACATTTGGTGCGTGGTAAATTTTGAGAACGAAATCTCCAAGCGAATGTGCGACCACATTTGCTGCACCATAAGCGGCCAAACTTCTCCAGGCTATTGGGGTCCTTTCCCAGTTTTCTATTCCAAACCAAGGTGTGCTGCAGCTTCCGATTGTATGCGCTGTTCAGTTTGTGTTCCACTGCATCAAGTCGAGCTGTTGCATTCATTTTACCTGGAAGTTGGACCCAAGAGCTTGGTGGTAAATCTGGGTACAGGCAAGGTTGCTGCAAAATTCTTGTATTCAGGTGTTCCAGTCGGGCAGTTTGTTTGCCGCACTTCACACAATAGGCCCCGGTGCCATGGTATCATATGCGATGGCCACGCTGTTCACGATCAGAACTCGCCCCCATACTTGCTGGGAGGGAACTGGATGATGCTGTTCGCCTCCTGCAGTTCCTGCAGCTTGGCTCGCGCCGAGAACAGGTCCTCCGGCTGGATTCGAAGAATAACCATCGACATGGCCATCGACGAATACATGGGTATGTAATCCAACTTTTCACCATGGCACTTGTATTTCGCACAAGGCATTTGATTTATAACCAAAATAAGGATGAAATAGGTCGGTGACAACGACATTTTTTAAATAATTGCGCTTTTTACGAAAGCCCAACGCAGGTGGTTCCGCGATCCTCAACACAAGCACTGCCAGCAATCAAATCAAGACTTCCTTGAAATTAATTTGATACTCTGGATGGAAGAAATCCTACACCAGTTGATAGGTGGTTTATCCCATTATTTGTAGGGTTTCAACCATCCAAGGTGGTGCAGGATTTCTTCCATCAACAGTAGTTCCACGCTTGTATAATCCTCATATTCATTGCGCTCAAAAATCAAAGCTGTGTAGATATCAGATCCTACACATACGATAGCTTTCTGTCCAATCCCGAACTACACATAGGATAGAAAAAAACGTGTGTCAATGGCCGCTGATTCACCTTGTTATGCAACAAAAGTCTCCTCTAAAATCCTCCTCTTGGCCTAGCACTGCACTAAACCCCTTTCTTCACCCATTGGTCCGCCTCAGCAAATTCCGTCTCTGGCATGCTCCCGCAATTCAGATGGCCTGTTTCAATGACAGATAGTTGAGAAATCAGGGAGTATTTCGATGGGAAATCTGGTTCTTACCATCCAAATGTTTTGTTCATGTTTTCTCCTGCAAAGTTCACAATCGTGGTCAATCCTGGAAGAACACAAGTACTTCACGCCACATGATTGTATACTTGATGAATGGTACTTAATGAATTAATGGTAATTAATGAATTAATCGTACTTAATGAATTAACAACAACAACAACAACAACAACAACAAAATGATGCTGCTTTTGAACATGGCAACTTGTGGGATTCCATGCGTAACGAGGGTGTACCCAACTTTGTGTGTGATCAGTTTTGATACCAACATCCAGCTGGTTGTGTTTTCCTCCGCAACTTGTAGTAGTTTAACTCAAAGGATCTCAGGCTATTCCTTGCCAATATAATATGCTTGCTCAGAATGAAGACACTGTACATTGATGAGGTGGTTAGATTGCTCAATGCCAACAAACAGCACCCAATTTTTGGAGTATGACACTTGTTAGCCCACATCATATTAAATATGGGTAAAACCCATAGGATCCATGTATGGTATATATGCCAACATTTGGGGTATATTGATGGTAAATGTTACCATATATAGCATACATGGATCCTATGGGAAATGGAGTACCAAAACATGGGAATTTTTCACTTTCTCAACTGACCATCTGCCTATATCTTCCGTCTGCGGTCCCTTGGATCTAAACAGACATCACATCTGTTTACATTCGCCTAGTTGTATCCTCAGTCTTGTTGGTGAAAAATATTGATCTTTTACCCTGTGCTTCGTTAGCATAACCATGGAAACTCACCATGTTTTGGTTTTTGAATATGTGTACATAATAGGTGTATAAATCGTCTACAAATGGGCCATGTTGTTGCAGTACTAAGCTAAATTACCAGAATGTAATTCTAAAAACATATCCGTTTAATTACATCCACCACTTTTTTGTTCATTCTATGCCAGTTATTGATAGCAAATCTCGCGTTTGTTGAGGGTGAAATCGTCTGCAACAGAAGGCATCCGTGACCCGTGCAACAAACATAAACTATATCAAAGTGTTGAATAGTTGAATAATATTGTTTCACCATAGTCAATATTATTTGATATAGATATATATATATAGATCATAGTTGTACAAAACATATGTTGAATATACTATTAATAATATTAATAATCCTGTTTTTTTTGATATGCTGTATTGATGTAATCCTCTCTGACACTGACATTTTCACGGATCACACTTTCTCTCCACCGTTGGATTGGACCTTCTTCGCCGCATTTCATACAGCGGCAGAAACTCATGTCATCCTCATGGTCGAACCTCGGAAACATCACGGCAGGTCAGTGTGGACCACAACAAAGCTGGGATTTCACCAAGAACAAACGTTGGGCATGTTATGAAAACAAAGAAAGCTGGGAACCAAACATATATATATATAGGATTATATAGGAGTGATACGAAAAAATATGGACGTTGAATGGCGTTAATCACATCAAACAATTGTGGATTCATGTGATTTCATAGGAGTACAAGGCGTAGTGGTGGTCGTTCCTCTTTAACATCACCCCGGCATACCCCGGCACATGGTGTAAGAATCCCGAACCCCAGTCATCTGCTGGGTGTTTAACGAAGTTGCACAGACTGCAGACTTCCCAAATGCTGAAGACATGTGAACATAAAAATACCTCATCATACCGATTGGAAAAGCCATCTGCACCTTCATGGTCCAGCGGGTCATTAGACTGACACATGACACAGACTCAACAACATATATCCACACATAGTCATCAGTATCCGATCCAAACGTAAACACATAAAATATCGTAAGATTACATTGTATGACATGATCAAACCATAAGCAAACTGTGTTTGCCTCCAGAAGGGATACCAACTTCCATGATTGTTCATGATCTACTGGTATAATCCTCTCAGTAAATATAGTTTTTGGGGTAGTAATCAAACATGGCTTGCTGGAAAATCCGCAAGTTTGGATGATTTTGCCAACTCAAAACCTCCATTTAGTTCGGGAAATGTCCATTGCCATGTTTGATTCCCAGAGAGTTTTTATACCAACTAACCAATGAACCAGCCATATTTTCATGGTCTATAGAGTCTATAGCACACATTTATGATACCCTCTGGTAATTTAACGTAGCTATTGAAAATGACCATTTATAGTGGATTTTCCCATTAAAAATTGTGATTTTCAATAGCTATATATGTTAAATTACCAGAGGGTAAATTCGGGGTGGATCCTGCTAAAAACCAACATTCGAGCCTCGGGTCCGTGCGTTTCGTATGAATCCAACGGGCACAAGTCCGAGAAGTGGCCCTGTCGGAAACACCTGCGGGATCTAAAAATGAGCATTCCATAGCTGGAACAGATGTGGAGTCATAGAGGTGGTAAACATATAGCCATGATTAAATGATTCATGGTATATGATATCATGGTGGTATATATATATATATCAATATATATCAGTAATTATCAGTATATATCAATATACCACTACTAAATGATATAGAGGTGGTGAAAAATGGATCAATTTTCATATCTGGTCTGCGAGATTTAAAAATTGAAGATTCGGAAGGATTCATGAAACATCATGATGCCCATCCCCTTTTTAAAGGACACTACAGTGAACATAGCCTCTGGTAAACGTTTATATACATAACTGTGGAAAATCACCATCTTTAATGGGGTAAATAAACTATAAATGGGCAATTTACCATAGTTATATTAGTTATGTTAGTTTACCAGAGGGTATGTTCACTGTAGTGTCCTTTTTATAGCTATGTTCAATTACCAGAGGGTAGCAGCGTGACCACGGCACACGTTTGTTGATCTTCAGGCCCCTGCGACTGCGACGCTGGCCTCTTACAGGAGATGTTCCTTTTTCGACACTCGCTCACCTCATGGCCTTGCTCAGAGCACACCTGGGAACGGGAGGGAGCGTCTATGTAATGGAAACTGGAAATGACGCGTATCTCATACATGATATGTATATATATATATATATATTAAATATTATTTAGATATATATATATATTATCCAACCACTGAATCTTAACAGTAAGATGGATATCAAGCCATTTGGCTTACACAACCGCCACTGCACCAAGAAGGGCCAGAAAAACTTCGCGACTTTACGACAACTCTGAGGCTCCCTACAAAACAGCGCTTAAAAATGCAGTCTTGGCTTTCGTGGTCCAACCTGATAGGCTTTAGGATGTGATTGGAACCCCCAATGAATATGTTGATGCTGATTGATCTTACCAGGCTGTTTGGTGCCTCTTGGCGCACAAACGATCTTGCAAGGATTGGGGGAAGATTGTAAAACTTGCAGTAAACCATGTTTTTCCAAACATGGGGGCGACAGCAGAATGTTCAACCAATACAAACCAGGGCATTTTGTCATACTGTAACTTTCATTTCAGTCATCAGTTGACGGGAGGTCCTCTGAGATTGAAGAACAGCCGCAAAAAAAGTACCCAAATTTTGTCACTGCTTCCATGGACGCAGCAGTCAAAATATTGCTACTCTAATAAGTGGTGTGACATAAGATATTTGGAGTGCGGGGGTTCACTGTCTACATGTCTCAGGGGTTTTATTTGGTTATATTATGGAACCCCTTGTGGATGTTCATCCACCAAAACATGGTATTTCAATGTATTTCATAGGTCTCTTGATCCATGCCCTGTTTTTGTTCGGGTTTTGTCTGGAAAATAGATGAACATAGGGAACCTCTCAATCCCTACCGTTGTGGGGCCTGATCGCCTAAGGTCCGCCCAGGGTCCCTGGGAAGCCATGCTTGCCACAGGCCCAGCAACCCGTCACCACTTTGTCGGCCATGACATCCTTTTCAAATGCAAAAGCCATTGCCACTCTGGTTGGGCACAGGCTTGATATTGTATATGTAATTGTATACATACATATGGTATATGAAGTCGATTCGGGTTGTGACACAATGACCATCTTTAGGTTTTGTTTAATATGGTTGATGACCAGTTCAAGGTTTAAGCGACTCCATCCAGGGAATCAATGGCTCGATTTAAATGGCTTGAACACTGGACCATATGAGTTTATTTGGAACACTTTTCCACTTATGATGATGATACAATATATACAATGCAGATCAATGCAGTGAGGGTGGAAGATGAAACTGGAGATCTTGCTGTCGGATGGAGAGCTCCCCTTTTTTTCATCATTTGCCAAACACCACGCCTTTGGCATATTTTTTTCATGATGTGAATTGCCAATCAGTGGATGACCCATAGGATCCATGTATGGTATATATGCTAACATTTACCATCAATATACCCCAAATGTTAGCATATTCCATACATTATCCTATGGGTGATTGGATGGACAAAACTTGGATTTCTATCAGAGGCCCCAAAAAATCCTTGCGCTTTGACCACGGGTGCTAGGAGTACTTGGTCGCAAATCCATGAAATCAAACGGCCAGGGGAGATGCCCAAACAACTTGTTAGTCTAGTTGGTTCCCAAATGTCCAATTCTTAGGGATGAACCGGGATGATGGGAACATACAGGAATGGTAACATATTTGACATCATCGCAGCATGTTCAACAGTTCACCAACATAATATATCATAATATATCATAATATATCATAATATATCGTAATATTAATATATTATAATATATCAGAATATATCAGAATATAATATAATATATCAGAATACATCAGAATATATCGTAATATATTATAATATATCAGAATATATCAGAATATATTATAAGGGTGTGAAATAGTTTTAGGATTTTTTTTTTGAGCAGGTTTGGGATTGTTTTTTGGATTTCTTGGCTGGTACCATTTGCCTAGTGTTTGCAACGGTTTGGAACTTGAATTTGTCATTTTGCATGGTATTTGCCACATTTGGGCATGTTCACCTTCCATTTTGCATGGGATTTACTACATGTGGGCATGTTCACCTTCCATTTTGTATGGTATTTGCCACATTTTGGCATGTTCACCTTCCATTTTGCATGGGATTTCCTACATGTGGGCATGTTCACCTTCCATTTTGTATGGTATTTGCCACATTTTGGCATGTTCACCTTCCATTTTGCATGGGATGTTCTACATGTGAGCATGTTCACCCAAATATTTACAGATGCGGAAGCTTGGGATTAGATAAAAAGCGGGTGGGGGGGATTGAGGGAGGGCGCTAGCTATCTAGCTAACTATCTAGCTATCTAGCTAGCTATCTATCTAGCTATCTATCTATCTAGGCCTATCTAGCTATCGCTAGCTAACTATCTATCTAGCTATCTAGCTATCTAGCTTTCTATCTATCTAGCTATCTATCTATCTAGCCATCCAGCTGTCTATCCAGCTATCTAGCTATCGAGCTATCTATCTAGCTATCTATCTATCTAGCTAACTATCTACCTATCTATTTAGCTATCTATCTATCTATCTATCTATCTATCTATCTATCTATTATAGCTATCTATCTAGCTACCTCTTTATCTAGCTAGCTAGCTATCTATCTATCTATCTAGCGATCTATTCGCATCATATATCGATCTAATCTAGCTAAGCAGCTATCTATCTATCTAGCGCACTATCCTTCTATCTCTATCGATCTATCTATCTATCTAGCTATCTAGGTATCTAGCTAGCTAGCTATCTATCTAGCTAGATATGATCTCAATCATCTATCTATCTAATCGAATCTAATCTATATAATCTAATAATCTATCTATCTATCTATCTATCACATGTAATCCTGTCAGCTTTCCAGAGAAGGTTAGTTCGCAAAAACCAACTAATGTAACTTGGGTTTAAGTTTAAATTAAAAAAAAGCGGGAGGGGGGGATTGGGGGGAGGGCGCAGCGCCTCCCCCCAAAGCAGAATGCAAGCACCTCTTCTCACATGTTACGTTGCTAGTTTTCAAGAGAAGGTTGGTCATGTGATACTCAGGGATGTAAATACTGTGCAAAATGCATCTTACATGAAAATCAAGTATTTAAAGCAGGCAAAGCAAAAAAAAGCAGAGAAGCAAAAAAGCAGAGAAGCAAAGGAAACGCACAAAAGCAAAACAGCAGAAAGGCAAAGAAGCAGGAAAAGCAGAAAAGCAGAGAAGCAGGAAAAGCAGGAAAAGCAGAGAAGCAAAGAAACAGGAAAAACAAAAAAGCAAAGAAGCAGGAAAAGCAGAAAAGCAGAGAAGCAGGAAAAGCAGGAAAAGCAGAGAAGCAAAGAAACAGGAAAAACAAAAAAGCAAAAAAGCAGAAAAGCAGAGAAGCAGAGAAGCAGGAGAAGCAGGAGAAGCAGAAAAGCAAAAAAGCAGAAAAGGCGAGAAGCAGGAGAAGCAGAAAAGCAAAAACGCAGAAAAGCAGAGAAGCAGGAAAAGCAGGAAAAGCAGGAAAAGCAGGAAAAGCAGGAAAAGCAGGAGAAGCAGGAAAAGCAGGAAAAGCAGGAAAAGCAGGAAAAGCAGAGAAGCAGGAATCCAAAAATGATTCCTAAACCTGATCAAAAAAAAAATCCTAAAATAATTAGCCCTCCATATTATAATATATTATAATCCATCAGAATATATCAGAATATATCATAATATTTTATAATATATCAGAATATATCATAATATATCATAATATATCGTAATATATTATAGTATATCAGAATATATCAGAATATATCATAATATACATACTCTTCTTGATATACACACTATTCATAATATACTTTGACGGACGGAATGCTTATCATCAAACCCTTCCTCGGAGCGATCTTCGCCGCCGAAGTAGCGCTTGCCGCTGCCTCATCCCAAGCTGGAGCCGCGTCTCGGGCAACCGGCAACGTTAACCAATGACGAAAATCCGATGGGTTTGTTGTAACAAAACTAGTCAAAAATAGTTTTCAAGCAAAAACATAAAAGAAAATCCCATGGATAAACAAATCATTTTCCCATCGACCAATATTTTTTTCCACGGCCGTTTGGGATTTAGAATCCTCAGACACAATCGGAGCGATAGGAGAACTCTCACACCAAAGTCACAGTAGGTTTCCCATTCCGAATGACCCAAATTTCTAGCATCTCCAGATTACATGATAGTTCATCCATCAATTTTCATATCCATCATTTTTTTGTTTATGTCACTGGAAGTCGCACAAATAACCTTACATTTGACCTGGTCTCCAGCTTGCCATGGCTCAGCCTTCAATTTTTACCCAAGCTGGGCCCATCTTCAAATCAGATTCAAGCCTTTCTTGTCTATTGATTTCAGAAGATTTCATTATATTTCCAATTATATTTCCCACTATATTCCCATGATATTCCCATTAAACCCCCGTTTGTTGATGTTTGTTGTCTCTTCTTTGCCTAATTTCGGAATGCAGGTCCAGCTAGTCACCCGTTCGAACATGCTATCCATTGTAGGTACATGCGGAGGCTTCCTAAACTGGGAGTAGCATCCTAAATCATCCATGTGAATAGATTTTCCATTGTGAACCATCCAGCTATTGCAGCTATTGGGGATCCTTCATTTATGGAAATCCCCATGTCACAATGTGGGTACTCGGCCTTTCTTGTGGCCTTTCTTTTTCTTGGTGACCAAGGCCTCACACGTGGCAGCAGGTGGCTCGAGGCACTTTTTGATCATCCAACCACAGAATGGATATGTTCATATTCAATCCTACTGGGAAAATCATGAACAATCATCTACATGATGTAAATAATTGCAAATTGGCTGATTTTCTATTGCTATCTTGAATTACCCAAGAGTATCCATGCAGTCAGATAATTCCACCTTTTAGCTTTTGGATCCAGTCAGCTGCGCTACTATCATGCTCATGATATTTTCGGTCGTACCAGGTATCCGAGTTGCAATACATACTACATCAAAACCTAGGTCCTCCAATCACAGGTCCTCTCCGTAGTACCATGTGATCATGTGATACTGAATATTACGGGGTACCCTCTGGTAAACAAACAGTTTGCTATTGAAAATGGCCATTTATAGTGAGTTTTCCCATTAAAAATGGTGATTTTCCATAGTTATGTTAGTTTACCAGAGGGTCAGGGATTCCACAAGATCGCAGCGCAGCACACACCTCCGGATGGCCCACCAAATATCTGGCCAAGCAGGGAAGGTGCTGCGGGACGGCCTCATGACATGTCAAGCACAGCGCATTCCCCTGTCAACATATGGGGGGTTCCTGAAATGATTACATAATTATCTATTCCATTGACAATTTGTCTGTCATTATATAATTATCCATTGACGATGTTTTGTAAATGCATTTCAAATGGTTTTTGTTTTGATGACCTTATCAACAGCGCCTCAAAGCGACGAAAAACAACAGGGATTCCGTGCCTGAAATTGACCTGAAATTAACACCACAATCAAGGACTGGAACTGGACTCTTACCCGGAAAAGAAGAACATAACACCTCGGAATTTCCAGGTACATATAAATCATGATCTATTCCATCAAATCCCATTCACAAGCCATTAATAAGCCATTACGATCCGTTGGATGATCTTCGAGGTAATCCAATCTATCAACTCCAATCAGCCCAGCCCAAGCATTCGGGCCTCCAGATCTGTCTCAAAGCCAGTGAGACCTCCCACGCTCCAACAAAAACTTGGGAATTACCGTGCTTTAACACTGGAAGAGGCACCCAACACATCCCAAAACATGGGAAATCTATGGAAATGTTGGATGTGTTTCAGCACCAAAAGGGCAATGTTGACCATTTATATTGATGTTTTTGGTGTATTTCACTAGGCTGTTGGATTAAAATCTGGAGGTGCATGTTGGTGATGTGTCATTCTGTGGGTCCAATGCAAAGACCTGCTATAAGTTGCTTTATTTACTGTAAGTAGGCTGCCTCTTGGAGTTATGGTGGAAACATAAGCCAGCTTACATAAGTGAAGGCCTGTCTTGAATCTTTCACTATTTACATTAGTAGTAAGTAGGAAGACCATAGTTGGAATTGACTTAATTAATGTACTCAATTAGATACGACTAGTGCTAATAAAAAAAGGCAAGTGACAATCATATGTATATATGCTGGATGTTTATGTTTTTTTGTTTTGTTTTTCCGTAATCAAATCATCTAACAGTGCTATAAAGGGCATACGACTAGCAACAAAAACATGTGTTTCCATGAAAGTGATAGTTCTTTGTCCACTGCAAACCTTCAAATTATACATCCTGATATATCCTGTGGATATCGCTTCCCGGAAACGCGTGTAACCGCTCATCTGGCATTGACAATTTCATATCATTTGTTGGACAAACAAACATCCATTGTACATATATATATATATATACATACCTAATCTTTAACATGGATGTGTCTTAGTTGATAGAGAACATTATGATTAACCAATAGATTTGGGGTATTTTGTTTGAATAATCTTCTGTGGACTTTTCCGTTGCCAGGTTGAATTACCAGGGAATGGGGCGGTGATATATCCGCGCTCTCGAAGGTCCTGCTTCAAGGCTGTTAAACATAAATGTGAGTATATTATACTGTTTTTTTTTGTCATTCTCCCATCTGGCACTGCTAGGAAGATACGTATAGGAAGATACAAGAAGATCCGTCGCCGGTTCATGTTTCAAGTCCTAATAATCGCTTCTCTTGCTGGAATTTGTAACAGGGATGATCTTCGGACCATTTGAGTTTTTGAAAAAGCCAACAGCAAGATGTTTTGATACATACTGAGATTCCAGTGTAGTGTTTGTCATCTTTGCCGATGCTGTGCACAAGCTGGTGATTTCGGAACGAGGTAAAGTTGATGTTGAATATGTTGTTGAAGGATGTTGAAGGTGGGTTGCTTCCAGGACTAGTATGTCAAGGTTTAACAGCTAACAACCATTTACATCCATTTACTGGGTTCAGCAAGACCGCCTATATTAAGCGTTCCTATACTGATTTGACTGGGACCATAGCCATTGCATTGAGAGCATGCTGTATTTTGCTGAGGATTTTCTTGGATAAGTGCCAAAACGGGTTATACTGTGGGGGACTACGACACTTATCTCTTGAGAAGAGGTCCATGAGTCAATAGTGATTTGGAGTTCGGTCCCTCTGCTTGGCTCAGGAGTTTCACCTAGATGCCTGGGATGCCTGTGATTCTTGACCCGTGCAACCGAGTTGATTGCTTCGAAACGAAGCTGCTTCCGGTGAAGCGCCCTGTTCTAAGCACAGCGGTGAATCATCTCCTTTCTCTTCTGCAATAAACACACAGTGCTTTGCGGTGAAGTATGTTGAAGTACAAAATCTCATGCACTTTCCATTTCTTCTGATTCAAAACTGCATATGCTCCGATCGGTCCGATCGGTCCATTTTTGACTCGGAATTCCATGCAACTTCCACCGGCCGAGGTGTGAGTGATCTGAGTCGTGCCCCTTTCTCAATACGAAAGGTCGCTGGAGAGAGGCACCTTCATAGCCATAGGATCCATGTATGCTATATATGGTAACATGGATCCCATCAATATACCCCCAATGTTAGCATATATAGCATACATGGATCCTATGGGATAGCAATTCCATGAACTTGTTCTTTTCTTCGGTGGTGTGTTCCAAGGCTGACTCGAGTGTGGTTCCTTCTGGCAACCAGAGCAGATCCATTTCCGGTCTAATGGCTTCTGAGTCGTGCAACTTGTAGAAAACTGAATCTTGACGGCTCATGCGCTGCACTGTGTCGATGATGTCCGAGTGTCTACACACCATGATACCACATTATGATCCCGGCCGTCAAGGAATACATCCCTGACACAAATAAGGGCGTGTACCACTATAGTAGTCTATCACCATAGAATCCCGTGTGTCTTTGTCTTTGTCTATGAATATGTACTGTGATATAGATTGATATAGATGTGTGACAAGAAGTGGGATATGTGATAAGTATTTAATAGACAATCACCTTATCATTACCACTATACATTGATATAGATTGATTAATATTATGTGACTAATGTAATTCTATGTGTGGATGTGGCTATGTGCCTAGGTGACCCACGTCGATGTACTCTCACCATGTCAAAACGGCTAGACTCCTTTCCATGATTTTGGTGGCCCTAGAGTTAAAGCCTTTGACCAGTTGTAAATTGTTATAAAATGTTATAAATGGGATGTTCATTCCATAAATGGGTTTACAATATATGTATATATATATATATACTGAGGTGACTTACTGACTTACAACTATAATAGCTTTGAGGAACCCTTTTTTGCCCCTTGCTTATGTCGCCACGGGATCTCCATGACCCTGTCCTTGCTGAAAAATGCCCTATTGTTTCGCTACATCCTATCATTGGCGCACCTCAATACCGGGTCTTAAGATTAACATTAAGTAAGATTAACTTGTTACTCAAAAAGTACCCTGTAACAGTTAAAATATCAATCAGCATAGTTTTATAACGTTTTATGCACGGAAACAAAAAGGAACCTACCAACCCAAGGTGTTTCAACCCAGTCTCCGTTCCCAGGCCACCATCCAGAAATGCTGCGCAGACATCAGCGTCTTCTGCCACTTTGGGATCCTACGCAGAGCTGACAGCCACGTCGAGTGTGACGAGGGGACACGAAAAGAAATGCTGGGAACTGACATGAAATGATGGCATCTAATGGGATCTAATGGCATCTAATGGGATCTAATGGGATCAAATGGCATCTAATGGCATCTAATGGGATCTAATGGCATCTAATGGGATCTAATGGAAATGATGGGATCTATATCTATATCTATCTATATATATATAGATATGATTCATATGATGCTATAATCTAATATGGATACAATCATCTAATTTCATGTCGAGGCCACCATATTTCCATGGTCCTCTTGCACCTGCATCGTTGAAACATGTTGCATGTCGCGGACAGCTTCTGTTTGACAGCTTCTGTTTGCCAATCTCATGTCATATGAATGTCTCTCCCTGGGTCTCTGTCCGTAGGATAAGCCACACTTAAAGCATGTTCCCAATAATCAAGAGTAATCAATAGTAATCAATAGTTATACATGGGATTATCATTCCATAAATAGGCTTATACTGGGGTGCCTAGTGACTTACAACTGCTATTTCGGGCCATTTTATGCGAAGTCTCCGAAGTTTTCCATGTCGGGCTCCCGCACCAAAACGCCCACATTCCGCAGCCAGATTGGTTCCTAGCAGCGAATCTTCACTGGTGGTTGAGCCCTCTGGAAAATCATGGACTAAACGTCAGTTGGGATCATAAAATTCCCAAGTGAATGGAAAAAATAATCCAAATGTTCCAAACCGCCAACCAGATATATACATATATAATATAATATATATATATATTGTATATCATTGTTGCTTGAACTTCCATGTTCTGTGCTAGAGTCTGAACGTAATTCTGAGTAGTTGAAAACCCGGTCAATACATTTGTCAAAGCATGTTCTGCTTCAGTGACATCCATTGTCACATGAACTGCGCAGGCAAAAACAAATATTTTATTTAATTGATATGATATGTATATATGGTTATATATATACACATTAATACATAATTATATATAATATCCGCTACAGTATATCGTATATCCTATAAAATATATCCATTGACCATTGTGCTTGCCTGAATGTCCCATGAACATCACCGTACCAACCTCGTCGCTCTCAGCGTCGTCGGCCTCATCGGCCTCAGCCTCATCGTCCTGCAGGCGGATGCCCGGTGAGAATCGCTGGGAAATCCACCCATTCAATCAGAAAATACGAAGAATTCCTAAAAATATCATCTACAAATGGCTGGAAAATCATCTGCAATTGGTGATCAGTGGGGAATTCATGTGAATTCAAGATTTAGGGTTGGTATTCATGTATATAAATTACATAACTGAGGACATCTTATATAGATCCTTGAAGCTTCACGGACCACAAACACACACACAGACCCACGAAATTCAACTTGGAACCCAAAGTATGACGTATCCAAAACCTGCCTTAATCCTCCACACTTTCGAGGGTTCCATGATACAAGACTCAGAGGGTACCCCCTCAATAGCTGGCCCCACCATGTTTCCGGATACCTTAAAAGCCATCCCCAGCTATAAACGCCACGCCAATGACCATGAAGGCAAGGGAAGCTGTACTTGGGGGATGCCCTTCTATAGCTAATAAGTGGTATTTTTCGCCATGTGGCTATCACCCCAACTGCGCGCCCCAAGATAAGCCGAAATTGGAGACAACTGTTGTGAGAAAGCACCGATTCTTTCTTGGATCAGCAATAAATGATTAACAATCACTATAAACGATTAATAACCACTATATATATAATGGAAAACCATATAATAGTGATAATCACTATTTTATATCCCTATATAGAATCACAATAATCACTATTAATCATGATTAATCATTTCCAGGTCTCATCACTTGTTTAACAAATGACCTGATACCAGTTTTTCCTTGAACCATCCATCTGGATCGCTCCTGCGGGGTGTAGTCCACCTGGAAGTCAGAAAGTTCGCTCAGTGCCATGGGGATTTCCAGTTATCTGAACAAATGGATTTCCACATCCATCAATGTAATACGTATGATATCGATTGATATCGTATGATGATGGTTGTCAATGTTGTTCTCCCACCGAACAACTGAAACACGTGTTGCTGATTTAAAAGCATTGATGCTCCGAATTGGAGAGGGAGAAAGCCTCAATACTGCGCCAACAATAAACAATGGTTCGAACGGTTCGAGGTAAACAGGGTAGCCCCATGCCAAATCAGGAGTGTGGATTCAGTGTGTTCACACTTAAATGGTAGCATGGATAGGTGTAGGTGATGCCATCTCTCCAGTTTCTGTCCATATGTCCAAACGATATCGCGCTCAGCAACTGACGGTACTGCAAATAACCCTACTTAATAAATACTCCAGTTGCATGGCTATCCCATTCATAACACGGAAAAACTAACCACATGCAACTCACATAATCAGCTGATCCTTCAAAAGCAGTCCGGTGTGTCCCTACTTTTAAACGGGGCCCTATGAATCCCAATTCACTACACAATCAGCGATCCGCGGCAAAGCAGACACATGGGTAGTTAGAGTCCTCCAAAGAAATGGCAAAAACAAAGGCAAATTAGTCCACTTATGTGCTCAACAAAATCCCTTCCCCATAATTCAATGACCACCCAGAACTCTCTGGTTTAGTACTGGCCCTATTATGGAGGACCATACGAGGGGTTATGTGAATGGGGTAGGTAACATCTTTATTAAATCTCCAATAGAGCAATAGATTGGACATCCCCTACAGTGGCCGACGTGAGGTCAAAAGATGGTTTTCACTGTTTTCATCCAGATGATTGCTATAAGATTCTTGCTACCCTCTGGTAAACAGACAGTTTGCTATTGAAAATGGTGATTTATAGTGGATTTTCCCATTGAAAATGGTGGATCTTTCCATAGTTATGTAAACATTTACCAGAGGATAGCTGGGTAGCTCATGGACTTTTATTCACGGATGATATCCCCGGGCCTCCTCCAGAGCTGTATGGAAGCCAAGTCCTCCGTCAGGTGAATCGAGTCACGACATTGGGATGATCTTCTGGGGATTCGATGTAGGGAAGCATCGTTGATCATCAGATCATCATGGTTTGAATAGAGAATTATCATGTTATTCATGTTAGATCATGTTAGATCATGTTAGGATCTCACATGATTGAATCATCAATTCTTGTGAATTGTCATGGATTTGCCATGATGTAAGAAACAAATAGATGACATGGAAACATCTGGGAATTTCTGAGTGCCACCAAGCATGGAACTGACTTTTCCACACCAACATGGACATGTTCACAGTAGGGGAAGCAATTTATGGGCCGATTGGATTGTGAATTTTGTAGGTCCTTGGGAGAATGGTTAGACCACAAATATGCATGGATCAACAACCGGGTACAGCTGGTTGAAAACCAGGAACACAGTGATGCTGTACAGCTGGATGTTCATGCCATCAACATCCGTCACAGAAATGGCTGTTTTTGGTGTTATAAAAGCGATCCCAGGGTCCCTGGCAACACCGAATGCCCGGCTCCGCATCGCTGATTTTCGTGGTTGCACTGCCAACCGCAGTGTGCTGTGTCCGGTCACAATCGATAGCAGCAGCGCTGTTGGTGTACGCAATGGCCCAATGAAAAAAAAACACGTTTCACGACTCAATGATATAATGACATATATACAGTATATATATATTATTATTATTATTGTTATTATTATTATATCAGCTTTAGAGCAGCTGTTTTGCCGCAAAAGCTCGATCAATTGTATCCATCATTCCCTTAGCAACAGGTTTGGGCATTTTCTCCCAAGTGGCCGAGGAATGTCCCAGTCAGTCGTTCGGACTTTAGGCTGTCAAAAGTCATCACAGGATAGACTGCGCTTGAAACACCAACCACTGCCTGAGCTGGCTTGGCATTTTACTCTATACGACAGCTTGGTCAGCCGGGGTCTCGCAGACGAGTGAGTGCCTGTTCTTGATGGCCGTGACACAAAGATACAAAGAAATACACAAATAATCTGATCATATCTGATCTATATTGGCGGTCCAAAGAGAAGAAATACATAGTCAAAGTGCATGAGCTTTTGCCCCAGCTACCAATCCTACCAGAACTGAAGATGCCAAGATGTAGTGGATTGGGATGCTATTTCAGACACCAAAATTCCATAACAGATTATTGCAGTAACTCCAAGTAATCATGGGAAATACAAGCTCTCTTGAGACCACCAATTGGATTGCAAACCACTTCATGCATGTATATGTATGGCAATATGTATATATATATATACAGTTTATATGTGGGGATGGGTCAAAACCTTATACCCTGGTGAACATACAAATAGCTGGTAAATGGATGTTAATCCCCCTGAAGTTGCTATTTATAGGTATTGATCCATAGCCATATCTGATAGATTAATTGTGTGCAGCTGGACTTGAATTCAATTAAAAAGTCAAACGTAAATATGTTTTTTCCCAAGCAGTGAGTCCCTGCGCAAAAGATGGCAAAAAAACATCACTGTACAAAGCCCAGAATAACAAGACATGAGTGCCAATTGCAGATTTAAAGAATATTTGTTTTACACGTCGAAGGGTGTGTGTACTTGAAAACACACAAGCACGTGCTGATTCACATTCTAGCTATGCAAGCTGGTTCTGTGATGCTTTGTGAACTTTTGATATTTTTCGACCCCTAAATAGCTGATCGCTCCCTGCAAATTGGTCTTTGGTATGTTTGGGATTTGAGACTGTTCGGTGAGACTTCCCTTTGGCATGTGGCTGACCCCGCCCTTCTTGAGGTACACGTGGCTGACACACGATGGACAAGAAGACCCACCGATTGCAAACAGCAACGAATGACCACAGGTGCACTTCTGATGAT
>CAMXCT020000110.1:0-42834 GCA_947184155.2 Cladocopium goreaui
TATATATATTATATGCACATTTATGATCATTTATGTGTATATATATGCACATTTATGTGTCTATATATATATATTATATGCACATTTATGATCATTTATGTGTATATATATGCACATTTATGTGTCTATATCAGATCTGCACATTATGATCATGTAGGTTTAGTATTATGCCAATATGTGTCTATAATATATATTATGCACCTTTATGATCATTTATGTGTAAATATGACATTATGTGTCTGTAGTGGGTGTCTATATAATTATATGCACCTTATGATCATTTTATGTGTATATATATGCCCATTTATGGGTCTAATCTAATTCTATGCCACAAATGATCATTATGTGTATCATATGAAAATTTATGTGTGTGCTATCATATATATATATGCACATTTATGATCATTTATGTGTAGATATATGCACATTTATGTTGTCTATATATATATATATTATAGCACATTTATGATCATTTATGGGTATATATATGAACATTTATGTCCGTCTCTACATATATATTATATGCACATTATGGACCATTTATGTGTATATATATATGCACATTTATGTGTCTATATATATATATTATATGCACATTTATGATCATTTATGTGTATATATATATGCACATTTATGTGTCTATATATATATATATTATATGCACATTTATGATCATTTATGTGTATATATATGCACATTTATGTCTATATATATATATATTATGCACATTTATGACCATTTATGTGTATATATATATGCACATTTATGTGTCTATATATATATTATATACACACATTTATGTGTATATCTATAACTACATACAGTATATATATATATTATTGTGAATTATTATGTATATGATATTGTATAATATATGCATAATATGTTTTATAGATATGGAATGAATAATACACATTAAATCACTTTTCTGGAATCTGGAAGGGTTGTTCTTTTTCTATCTCTTTGGGGGCTTGAACATGGCTGAAAGATGCTGAAAATGTCGCAGCTCTGCAGGATCGAATTCCAAGAGCTGAATCTGCCTATGGCAACTCAGCTGGCACGTGCTTGGTAGGTAACTGGGTGGTATATTTTGAGATGGTATGGTCAAGCTCTGCTTGTGATCATTTAGAAACATTTAGAATTTAGATTTTCTGATGTCTGTTGATTCTAGTCAACTCCCATGCAATTAAAACTGGCTGCCCAGTTTTGACCCGTCCATTGCATCCAGTGTCAACTCACCTGGACTGTTGCATCCATTGCAAGTTGGGGGTTCTCGGTTCTCCCATACCTATAGGGGAGTAAATTGTTGAATTTAGACAAAGCTTTCATCAGATATCTACGGAGGCTCCGACTTTCCAGCCGTTGTGCCACGGAGTGCCAGCACAGCCAAGGCTGGGATACGCCAGATGCGCCCCTATCCTTCCGTGAGCTACGGGACTTCTGGGGTTTTAATTATCCTCTGGTGATTTAACATAGCAATGGAAAATCACCATTAATAGTGGATTTTCCCATTAAAACTGGTGGTTTTCCATAGTTATGTTAGTTTACCAGAGGGTAATGGGTTGTTTGATGTTTGCTCGCTTGGAAATGGTGTAGCACCGATGAAGGAGCCGAAATCACAAGCAGATTGGATGATTTTGGTGATTTCCTTTTTCAGCCCTTGCTTAAACATGCCGAAAGCAAGATGATTAAAAGAGTGGGTTGCTTTGCAGCATATTGCCCGCCCGTTGCCTTTTTGGTGCAGGAGCGACTGCGTGCTGCAGAGAGCGAATATGGTTTCATTCTCGGATGGGAGGACCTGATGTGCAGGTGTTGATTTATACGTAGCTGGTTAATGGATGGTTATTCCCCCAAATATAGTAAAATATAGTAAATATGATATAGTCATAACAGGTTTTGATCCATCCCCATGCTGTTTTTTGGAACATTCCTTCGCCTGCCGTCGCAGTTCTTCGCCGAAAACCTGAGGCTTACACCTTCCGTTGGAGGAACGCTTTGCTCTAGCGGATGCCAGTGAACCTGACATGTTTAAGTTGCTATACCAAAAATGAAATGAATGGGGAAGATGATGATGATATCAACAATATCAACATACAATATCAACATATTATATCAACCATGAGATTTTGGAGGTACCATGGGATAGCCTAGTCTCAGACAAAGCCATGGTGTTGGTGCCTGGTCGCCAGCATGGGCTGGAACGAATTGGCTGGGATGTTACCATTGATTGAGATGACAAAATGGGGACAACAATTACCCTCTGGTAATTTAACATAACTATAGAAAATCACCATTTTTCATGGGAAAACTCACTATAAATGGCCATGTTCAATAGCTATTTTGACATAACCAGAGGGTAACAATCCATCAAGACAGGTGCTCGTCCCTTCTTGGAAAGGCGAGAATTTGGGACGGTTTTTAGGCGTATCCTAATGTGAAAATCGTTGGTCTTATGATGTATCTATATGATTTGACTATGAATATCAAACATGTACTGTATTATACAATATACATATAATATATATATATATATGTGCTATATATTATATATTATATATATACATGTTATATATATATAATTATTTATTATTAATTATTATTTTTTATTATTATTATATTGTGTTTCTTTAATTGCATGGTTCACATGTTCAATTCGCCAAGTTTGCTCCGTTGGGGATTGTTAGGCCTCCACAGTGGTCGCAGCCAAGCGCAGAGCACCCGAAGGAATGGCCCAGCACATCGATTTGGCAACGTTTGGCACCGAGGAAAAACTCATTCCACGGATAACTGGTGAATGATCCTGGTGAATGCGGAAAAACCATATGGTTTATGGTTTTATCTGAAGATGGCGGATGGAAATGGATGGAATTGACTGGTGAATTGCCTTGATCGCAAGTCTTCTATAAGTGGCTTGTTCAAAACTTGCCGCATCGCATCCTGGGACGATCCGTCGCGAAATCTTCACGAGAATTTTCAGTGCAGAAACAGCGGAGGTACTCTGAAAATGTGGTACGTACCCCCCAAAAAAATGGCAGAAATCAATGCCCAAAAATCCCATGGTAAATCATGACATGGTCGATTGAAAATTTTATGGGTATTCCCCCATTTTTGGACACAGCCATATATTTGCAAACAAGTCCCTGCAAGCTTCAAAAGCCTCAAAGAGGTTCAGCAGGCTTCAGCACGGTTGCGCCGAGGTTTCAATCATCCAACAGTTGCAGTTGAAGGCAACTTCTCATGACTCGGCCAGAAGTCTGCTTGGAAATCGTAGACAGAACCTGATGTGTCTCCTGTGACAGACTGGGGTGCTTCAGGCCCTCGCTTTTTGATGGGAGATTCGTATTGGGAACAGCGTGTGGCACCCAGGGAACTTGGGAGCTCTGACATCATCGCATGTATCAGTGAAAGAGTTGTGGAAGGCGCATGCTGTCCAAGATCATACTAGATAACGTTGCTTATCATCCCGCTAAAGGATGTAGTATCCCGTATCCCCATTCTTGTTGGTTAAACCCCTTATTTTGGTGAAAATGCCTGTCTGGCCTGTCAGAGCATGAGGACAGGGTAACCGCATCCGAGAGCAACGGGAAGCGCTCATCAAGCGCGGCTTGCTACATGAAGAGCTGGAGGCGACTGAGATGGATTGAGATGGTGTGTCTGAAAATGATGTATACATATGTATACAAGTTCCCAGTGAACAGATGTAGTGAAGAAAGTGATGACATTTTTTAAAAATTTGTTGGATTTGCGGGCACCCGGAGTTCTAACAACAAACCCATCATGATGGAGTGGTAAACGAATCAGCTTCCGCCACTTCGCAGGTTGTGCCCTTCAAGGCTAAGCCTGTTCCTGTGTCCGTGTACGCACCCCGGCCACAGGCTGGCGGATTCCGATAGAAGTTGTGAACAGATACAAAGGCATATGGAGTTTCATCAGGCGTGCATTTTGGTAGAGGAAACTATGGTAAGAAATGTGCCAGCAGAAGTAAATAATTCATGGTCATTTTATTGCAGTTCCAGGGGATGATTTCAGGATCATTTAAGAATTTCAGCGTATTTCAGCTATTATGAGCCTGTTCTATTCCTTCCCCATCATGAACCTGCCTTTGGTTGTAACTTGTGACCTTTCAAGGGAGTGCCACTTGGGTCCCTAAAATTAAGAAACAGCAGAGTACAGTATACAACATTTTAATACATTTTATTATATGCGTGGGATTGCGTGGGTGTGTCTGAAAATGGTGATATCTCCTTGTTAGCCAATGCTTTATCACCAATAGATTTATCACCCGGGCCTGATGCGACCTGCATCAGTGAGACCAGGCGCAGGTCAATGGGCGGCTAGGCCGCTCCATGGAACGTGCGAAGCTGACGACATTAGCATATTAAGGGGCTTTCCATAAATGGGGGTACCCCAAAATAAATGATTTATAGCATTTTATAACGGAAAATCCCATGAACATGGATGATTTAGGGGTACCCCTATTTTAGGAAACCTCCATATGACTTGATGATACTTGATGAACACTTCCACTGAAGGCAATAAAAACTATTGAAAACTGCAAGGATGATGGTCATTGCTGCATTGCTTAGGGGAAGAGGAAGAGCAGCCTTTCCGCGCCCCTTGGTGGACAGTGGGACCTCTATGGGATGAACGGTATGGCAAGACTATGGCAAGTATATAGTAGACATGATATGGTATACTCAAAAGTATGCAGTGTACTGCAGTCTACTTTATAATATATATATACATATGTATGATTAATTTATCCAAGTGTAAATAATCAAAACCTATAGAGTACACGGAAATGACCTAGGTGTTTCGTTTTTTGTTGAAATCACGTGCTTTCCTGCAGTACAAACGAATCGTAACACGGAATCACCATGACACGATGACACCTGAGGCTCGACCAGTTCCATGGCGGGTTTCAACGCCTTTGTATGACACTTCGGCGTCAAATTCAGGGGTCAGATGTTTGTCCTAGACCATCTCGCTTGGATGGTGCCCAAAATTTTCACCCGTCCATTGGAAGGATCTGAGGTACTCTCAAAAGCCATTCATGGTCCTTCGGTTCTTATGCGCGTAGCTGTGGTTCTGATTGGACATGGAGAAATTGAAATGGAAATGGTTCCATCATGTTCCTTCGTGTTCCATCATGTTCCACAATGTTCAATCCAGCCATAAGAATAGAGATGAATAAAGAATTATAATGAATTATAGTGAATTATAATGAATTATAATGAAGTAAAAGATATAGAATAGGGCTATAAGCCATCGTACAGCTACCATAAGTTCATGCCTGACCAAGACCTCAGAGGACCAGCTGTTGGTCGAAGAGCGGGAAGCACGACAGAACCGTCAGCGCACGTTGGGAGCCGAGAGAGGAAACGTGAACGACCCCTCAGGATGCCGCAAAACAAAGTGCAGTTGACAATCTTCAGATTTATATGATTTGTATCTTTATGATTATATATTATAATTAATTACAGGTTGATATAAATATATATATGTTTATTGAGTTATCATGATACCTGAGACTTGGAAAATTCTATGTTGATTCCCGATCGTTTGTTGGAAATCTAACTCAAATCGTCTGCCAGCGATTGGGGTAACGCATCAAACAAATTCAAAAGGGATCCAAGACAGGTGACCAGGAAGTGATGCTGCGGGGCGCAAAAAAAGAATCATCCTACCCTCTGGTAAACTAACATAGAAAATGGCCCAGTCGAAATAGTTGATTTACCCACTAAAAATGGTGATTTTCCATAATTATGTTAGTTTACCAGAGGGTAAGTACATACACAACGTTGAGAACTTTAAAGATTCGGAGCGTTTATTTGTTTGCTGGATATAGCCAATGGTTGGCGAAAAGATTGCCAGCTTCTGTGGGTACATTCATATGGGATAATATTCATTATGATATATTCATGTTACCCTCTGGTAAACTAACATACTGATTATGGAAAATCACCATTGTTAATAGGTAAATCAACTATAAATGGACCATTTTCAATAGTTGATTTCAATAGGTAAATCAACTATAAATCAACTATAAATATTATAAATGTGCCATAATGTGCCATTTTCAATAGTTGATTTATATGATACCCTCTGGTAAACTAACATAATAATGGAAAATCACAATGTTCAATGGGTAATTTCACTATAAATGGGCCATTTTCAATAGCTATGTTAGTTTACCAGCCGGGTATCATATCCCACTGTCTCCAAGACGCGACATGTCTCCAAAGGCGCAGCCTGCAGATGCTGCGATCCGCCTCGCTTCCGCGATGGCCTGAGAGCGGCGAAAATGGAGTTGGGAAACGCAACGCAACGTTTTGGACGTTTCTCATTGCCAAAATCGTGGGAAAATGCTGGGAAAATCGTGGGAAAATGGTGGGATTTTGCCACTTCAAATCGCAAAATTATGCGGAGAAAGCCCTGGCATTTTGATTGGAAACTGCCAGAAACGGGTTTGTTTGAAAACTTTGGGAGATGCCGTGAAAGGAGATGAGGATCCAATGGTTGAAAAGAAGTGTGTTGGAATTTGATATCACATTCCCATTCTGAGATTAAGCCAATCTGGGGAAATTGTAGGGAGCTCACAACGACCTCATGAAATGAATGGTGGTGACTATTGGTGGGGAATCAATGTCGAAATCGTGAGGTTTCAGGCACCGATGCGATCCACGCATATGTGGCATGACCCCATGATGTGGGTGTGTCTGAAAAGTGGATTTAACCGCTCCAGTTATGGCAATTTTGAGAGAGATAATTTGATGATCAACCAGGGCATTTTGGGGGTACCCTATCTTCAGACAAAGCCATGTGATGCAACACTGATTTGTCCAAAGTGGTGGGGTCCAAAGATCGCAAGTCCATGCGTGCAAATATCAGCCCCGCACCCGCGGACTGGAACCGAAACTGGATCTACATGAGATCAACGTATGGTCCACAAACCAGCTGGTGGTCTCAAATATGGTCACAAGCATGACAATGGGATGATTATCCCAAATGGGTGGCGACAAAACACCAGCCAGTCACCTAATACTATTATGAGGTGTTGAGGAAAACCGAACAGTGTCCCATTTTAGTGTCCCATTTTACGATGGGATTGTTAAACGTTGTTAAACGTGGGTTTCCCTTGGTTTCCCAAGATATTTTCCAACATATGTTTGTGTTTTCCCGCATTCTTCCAACATGTTCCCAACGTTTGCCCAACGTTTTCCCAACGTGGCTCCTGCTGGCTGCGAAATCAGGCCACGTCTGGAGGCTGCCGCCAGAGCCCGCGGGACAGCCGAGCCGGCTGCCGTGTTTTTGAGGAGTCCATGGCCTCTGAGAATGGTGGTTTTAATGCCCATAGGATCCATGTATGGTATATATGCTAACATTTGGGGTATATTGATGGTAAATGTCACCATATATAACATACATGGATCCTATGGGATGGGATTTCAATGGAAATTTGATGAAATATGGGATGTTAATGGGATTTCCATGGGATTTTCATGAAAACTTACTTACTGGTGCGTTTAACGCAGGGAATGAGGCAATGATCCATAATCATAATAATCCCATTCCCCCAGATTCCCTACTAAGCACCAGTAAGTTTATATAAGTTTAAAAAAATCTGATGAAGTGGGAATCTGATGCAATATGATTTCAATGGGATTTTAATGAAGACATACCCTCCGGTAATCAAACATGGCAACGGAACCTGCCCGATCGGACTGGGTCATTCTCCAATTAAAACCTTCCATTTATAGGGGATTTCACAATGCCATGTTTGATTGTCGGTGGGTACCCTCTGGTAAACTAACATAACTATGGAAAATCACCATGTTTAATGGGAAAATCCACTATTTCTATGGTCATGTTCAATAGCTATGTTAAATTACCAGAGGGTAATTAATGAGGATATAATATATTTGATATCTCCAACATTCTCCAACTTAAGATGATTCGGGTGTGTTTGAAACTGGCGCATACCGGCATACCCAAAACATAGTGATTTTATCAGAGAATGATTCTGGATGATTCTGGAGAACTTGATTTTGGGGGAGTGTTCCCAAATGTTCAACCCACTTGGATTGGATTCACCCAAGTTGGGATGTTTTGACCATGGCACATGTGATGTATATTAACATCCGTAAGAAAATGTACTATATACATCTATATGCTGGTTTCATCGTGCTGGTTCCGCAATTCATGGGGCAACTGACATAGATGTAAATGTACATAGATTTTGGATGTGATTGTGCGCTTTCGGTGATCGTGATTCGGCGATTCTCAGCGAAACGTGTTTACAGGGGAGGTGTATGTTTTGGGACCTTGAAAATTGACTGTAAGTAAAACTTCCCACCACATGATTTGTGTAGTTGTGATGCTGCATTCAATCCCTAAACGGGAGTCTTTGTCGAATTCTCCTCACACTTAGGCAGAGACCGGCAGGCCGGCAGGGAGACCGGCAGGTTGGTGCCTTTCATGAAGGGGATGTTTGTCACTCCAGACGCAAGATTCACAGTTCTCCCGGACACAAGTCGAAAAGAATGATGGGGTTGAATGACATCGCACTGATGAACATGTTGTTGTTGCTGCTGGTGCTGGTGCTGGTGCTGGTGTTGTTCAGGTCGTTGTTGGTGTTGTTGGTGTTGTTGTTGTTGTTGTGGTGGTGGTGGTTGTTGTTGTTGTTGTTGCTGTTGTTGTTGGTGGTTGTTGTTGTTGTATATGTATATGTATATGTATATGTATATGTGTATGTGTATGTGTATGTGTATGTGTGTATATGTATATGTATATGTATATGTATATGTATATGCATATTATATTTTATCGACTCGGGCGGAGCATCCTGTCTGCGTCACAGGATGCACAGCAAGAGTCTCCTCGTCCATTTCAGTTCTGAAGCCTGGTAGCCGCTTCGTGCTCACAACAAGCAGAAGTGTATTAATGTGGTGAAACCCCATGCCGTAAACCAACAGACAATGGGATATCAGTGAGAATTTATTCCTTTTGGGATATCAATGGGGATATAATGTTTTCTCTCTTCTACAGAGCTTCAGGGTCCTACAAGAATCTTTGACAGAGGACTAGAGATCTGATGCCTCGGGTTCATAGAGGATATGTATCCGATATGGGTATGGTCTTGGTGCAAGTTGTACCAAATTGTTGCTCAGCCATTCTCAGTCATGATGGCTTCATCGTGCTGTGGTGTTTACATCTGTGTATATGTGCTTACCCCAAGAAAATGGATGGTTTATCAGTTGATTCCAAGAAATGATAGTCGAATGTGTCATCATATGTCATCAGACTTCATCATATGTCATGAGATTTCATGAGATTTTATCATATGTTACCCTCTAGTAAACTAACATAACTATGGAAAATCACCATGTTTAATGGGAAAATCCACTATAAATGGCAATTTTCAATAGCTATGTTAAATTACCAGAGGGTATCATGATATCATGATTTCCAGAGAGTTGCCGCAGCCTCCACGATGTCATGGGCCAAACCGCCATCCGCAGCCTCGAGGTCGTGGCATGGAGAGGCCTACAGCGCTCGACGCTGGCGGGCTGAGGCGCAGAAGGTGCAGGGCGCACCGGGGATGGGCCCCCGAGGAAACCATAGGAAAAGCCATAGGAAAAGCCATAGGAAAAGCTACCCTCTGGTAAACGTTTACATAGCTGTAGAAAATCACCATGTTTAGTGGCTAAATCAACTATTTCGGCAATTTTCAATAGCAAACTGTTGAATTACCAGGGTTTTTTTTCGACAAATGGGGAGATGTTTTTGGATTTTTGAGGATGGCGAAGCTGACTTACACAACTTGCTAAACAGCTTAGGGCTTGCGCGGGATCTAACGAACTAGTTCATGGGGCCTCGATGGGCCTCGCCTTGTATAGGATTATAGGATGGGGATGGGGCTGAATGGGGATGGGAACTGAGCCACTAGAAATAGTGTACGTTGATGGGTTAATCTGGTGGGGGTTAAATAATGAATACTAGCTAATGTTTTGAGTGCTATTCTAAGCCAATAATCCGTAATATGTTTTTTTTATTCTAACCAACCAATATAGCGGGATGGGATAGGATAGGGAAATTGGCTCTATCATTACCCGGCTATTTTACCAGCGGTAATTACCAACATTCCAACATGGGAGGTAACATTGCTTTACTGCCTTGGCAATTCGGACATTTTTTATTTTTTGCTGTTTTCTTCACACCTGTGAGCCACTGTCCAGTCAAAAGGGTTGAGTTAGTAGTAGTTCATTCCATTCCAGCATCCCTGCCTGGCCACGCTGCCCAAGCGGCTCTGCATTCCTCATCTTCCTGATTATCCTGACCCTTCGCCGCGCCCTCAGAACCTTTCAACGCGCAAAAAAAATAAAACGTGACATTGAAGGGTCATATCGTCGCGTTGAAGGGTCAAATTATGCATTATAAATCCCCAATCACATTTCCATTCATAAGCCTCTAGTCTAAGTATGGCATTTACATCAAGCTCAGGCCTGACCTTGCTGCTCCTGCTGCCGCTGCCTTTCCCACTACAGCACTTGGAGAAGGCTTGGACTTGTCAGTGCTGGGGTCGGCAGTGTTTGTGGTTAATGCTTTTTATTAATTAATGAAGCGCATTCTAGTTTTAGCAGCCCTGCATGGATTGCTTCATTCTTCCATCCCCAGCACTGGTTTGCCCAAGCCGCCCCTGTGCGTTCACTTCGCCTTCTTGTGCTGGTGATGGCAGCTCCTGCTGCTGCCCTGGAAGAGGAATTGGCCGCCATGGAGGCTGCAGACGCTGCTGATCTTGCAGCTGCACCTGCTGCCGAAGCAGCTCATCCGGAGCTCCTGCTGCCGAAGCAGCCCACCCTGCTGTGGCAGAAGCTGCCCGTGCTGCCAAAGCACCGGCTGGTCCTCCTGATGTCGCGCCACTGATTGAGGACTACAATGAAGCGGAGCATGGAGATGATGGGCCAGGGCCAGATGAGCTGGTTGTGGAAGGGAGTGTGGTGCATCAATCTGAAACTGGCCTTGTCCCTGCAGCCCAAGCTGCCCAATCTGCTGCTCTCCAGCGCCAGCGAATGGATATCGCAGAGAGCGTGAGGCAAGCTGTTGGCAGCACCTTTGGCTTGCGAATGGAAGGTCTGCTGCTGGGCCAGGAAGAAATCAAGCACCATGCTGTGGCTCGCATCCATGCCCCTGCAATTTTCAATGAAGTCTACGACACGTCCAAAGATTTCGCATGGGCAACGTTCGGATTTAACACCATGGTGTTGAGTTTCTTCCCTGGTGCTGACAAGAACAATATGTCCATGTCCGTCGGCACTTTGATGTGACTTAGCTTAAAGCTTTCCATTTCCATATGACCTAATAAGGTTTTTAATTTCCACATTTGTTGGACTTTTTCCGAGAATGCTCATCTGATAGAGGATCCATTTTGTGCCTGCTTTTGCGCATGCTTGAGGTTTGACCCTGCAGCCCAGCGAAGCCAACATTGTCGAGGAAGCCCGCGATTTGCTGCAGCTGATTCCTCCGCACAATAGCGTTCTAAAGAAGTTCTCTGTGGCAGCTCGGCATCATGTGGTCAAAGAAGATTTTTCTGGACATGGATCTGCGTTTCATGTCATGGGGGCGCCAAGAATATTAGAAATTGTTAGAGGTAATTTTAATCCTCCGGTGTTTCATTGCTTCCCTGCTGAGTTGGCTGCCATTGTGCGTGAGCTCCTCCAGCAGTTCTCAGAGGCCGGTCCCTGCGGTGGTGGAGCGCTTCTGTGCAACATCTTCATCTTACCCTTCTCTATGAACGGTGCTGCCAGGGGATACCCGCTTCTTGAGCCAGAGGAGGATGGGGAGCCTTGAAATTTGAAAACAAAGCACTCAAAACATCATTGAACTGATCAATGAATTACATGTTTGTTGCAAATTACTTGACATTTTGTTGCTAAGGTATGCTTATTTTCTGCATCATACTTGTTTGGTGGGATTTCCTTCCCAAGCTAAATTTGTCTCCCGGTCCCTGTCATCAGAACCTTGCATGGGCTGAATGGGCGCTTCCCATTGGCACTGGGGGCAATTTGATGCCCCTGCTCCTCTATGCCAATGACGTTCTCAGCATGGCGAATAAGTTCCTGGACCTTGCCCACCTCCGCACCAGCGGCACCGAGCTACGCAATTTGGACGCCATGGCAGGGAACCTGCGCCTCAATTCTTTGGAGGAATGCAACAAGGACACAATCAATGCCTCCTTATTTGGCATTCATTTTGGCCACAAGATTGAAGAGCAAGAGCGTGGAGGTGTGAGGTATGCCCTCAAGTCCAAGCAGTACCTCAACAATGAAGACTATGCCTTGCTCCACAATCTCCATCCTGGCAATGCGAATTTTTTTGACTTTGGCGAGCCAGGGCCAACTACCCAGTCCATTTGGGTGTCTTCTGAAGGATTTCTTTATATCCTCAGCTTCTGGCCAGCTGACGTGCAGCAGAAGAAGTTCGACAGCCCCTGCTGGGTACTACAGGCTGGGCATGGGTAGGAAAAGGGCAAGGACAAGGACAAGACACACGAATTAGAACAATAACACTGATAATATAAACGAGAACAAGAACAACACAAACAATGAGAACAATAACAAAAACACGATTCGGGATTTTCTCAGAAGGAAGAAGAAGAACAACAACAACAGGAAGAAGAGAAATAACAATAACAAAAACAGCAACAAGGACCAGACCAAGAACCACCACAACCACAACCACAACTACAGCCACAGCCACAGCCACAACCAGCAGCAGCAGCAGCACCCCACCGCCACCACCGCAGCAGCACTGGCAGCAACAACAGCAGCAACAGCCACAGCAATGGCCACAGCAATGGCAACAGCAACAGCAATATTGCCTGTTCATTTGCTTGTTATTTTAGAGTATCAACCTTCATACTTTATTAGTGAACCGGCTAGTTAGTGTATAATAGTTATATATTTGATTTAATTGGCTGGAAAATCATACTAGTTGTCAACGATTGCAGTGGTTTGATTACAAGGGCATGTTAGGGACTGGAATCAGGGGAGATGTTGCAGCATCAGGTTTTTAAATTTCTCTGCGGCAATCTTAATAACAGAATCCCTGCAAGGCTGAGTGCTTGAAAGGGGATTTCGACGATCAGCGATGGGCCTACAGACCAGGCACCCGCGGCCCCTGCAGCATCCTCTGGACCATTCTGGACCGGCCAGACTGAGGACGATTTTGGATTGCTTTGGGATGGCTTGACATTGGTTTCTTGGCAGTGGACGTTGGGATTTCCTGTGCTCTTCCAGCTTGGTTTGGTGATCGCATCAGGTGATGACCATTTTTGGGGCAATAGGTTGCCTTTTATTGCAGGATGTTAACTGAAAACTGTGACTTGATCACCCAAGCATGTTTGGTGATCGCATCAAATGCAGGTCATTTTGGGTTGATTTCAAAGGGCGGTTTATGAATTAACTTTGTTGCTTTTCAATTTTAATTTCAGTTGACATTTTTCAGAGCTTGGGCAGGATGTCTTGTCGCACTGATGGGGCTTTGCCAACTATCATCCCTGGAGGTCACATTGTCCTTGCAGGAACTGCCCGGTGTCTCATTCCAGCTGAAAAACTGCTGTTGCACTGCTTGCCTCTTCATCGAATGGTGATACCAGAAGGTGTATCGGACGGTGACCTGGAGTGCATGGGAGGCAACATGATGCAATTACAGACAGTCGGTCTTGCCATGCTCTTGGCTCTTTCTTCGGTTGATTGGCATAACACAGCAGCCCGAGCAGCACCAGCCAAACCAGCAGCCATTGCTGCCCCAGCAGAAGCTGCCATGGGAGTTGCACGGAGAAAGGCAAAGGCTGCAACAAAGTGTGAGAAGAAGTTGGACATGCAACTTAAGGCTCGGTTTGGTATTCTCCCAATGCCAAAGAAAGTTGGAAAGCGTTCCAAATTCCAAATTAAAGAATTTTAATGCATTGCTTGCGCGGGTGCCTGAGCATAAAGCTTGCCTGTGTGCACAGCACAATGACCCTGCAGGCATGCTAGCCTGCTTGGGCCAGTGGTTCCGCCAAAAGCTTTCCTCCTTGAGATTGACAAAAAGTGTGCTGCCAATTTCTTCACTCCCTTGCTTCCAGGCAATGCCACTTGTTTCACCTGCAAGCTGAGGCTGCTGCACTGCTGGTCTGCTTTGCGAAGGGATCATGCATAGGGCGGAGAGTAGATGTGGCAGAAACATCACGTGGCTCATGGAATTTGAGCAAGTTCCAATGGTTCAAGCCAGCGATGAAGACCAAGAGCTTGCAGATTCATTTGCTTGGCGATATAGCTAGGCAGCTCGCCACCTCAGTTTGAGCAAGTTTTGTCATCGATGAAGTCTTTTAAAATCTCTAACGCAGATGGCTTGATTGATTTTTGAGAGCCTTGGGAATACCTGTCGAAGCTGAAAGTCTTTAACCCTCACTTCTGCTTTCAAGCTGTGTGCCGGAATGAGTGAAAAGCTGGTCCTTGTCAATAGGGGAGCACAAAGCAGCCACTGCAAGCACTGCCAAGAAAAGAACCACTGTGAAGAGGATTGGTTCAATGGCAGACATGCAATGCTTTTTGAAATTCATCAGGGTGTTTCGTCAGTCTCGGGGAGTGTCTGGCAAATTCGCAAGACCGTGAGTGGGCTGATTGTGCAAGCGCAAGCAAAAGAAACTTGCGGATTTAAAAAAAACCTTGACTTCCATCCCTTTGCAATACGCTTGTCGATCTTAAGGCTGAGCCCCCGTATTGAGACGTGATTTTCCCATCCAAATACCGAAACTCAAGGAACGCAGTTTGACAAGAGTATTGCACCTCTGAATCCAAGCTCCAGAGCTCAAGGCCAGGAGGCGTATTGAGATGTGCAATTCCCTTGCCAATACATTCCCAATAGCCACATGCAATACGCCTCCGGGTCGCGAGACCGAGCGAGGTTGTCCTCCAAGGGTCACCCAAGGGTCAGAGCAACAACGAAGGGTCAAATTCTCCGCCCAAGGGTCAGATGTTTAAGTTCAAGTTGCCAGCCATTAAGTGCGTTGATTTTAAGCTTCTGCCATCCCACCACTGTTCCAATGCGCAGGTGCTCAAGAATGCCGCCGATTCCGATTTCTGCAAGCAAAGCTGCCAGCCTGTGGCTGCGAAGTGTGGAAGCTGGGCGCCCTCCAAACGAGATGAATAGAACCGCCAGGATTGCTACATGTGGTGAAACAATGCATGTGACATCGTTTCGCCAAGGCTGCGAAAAACTGCTTCTGGGGAGTTGAGAAGGAGTTGATCCCCTTGCTTGAATTCTTGCTAAGAGGGGTGCCAGCCCAACGAGCCCCTAGCGCATTTGGTTGGCAATGAGATTGGGATAGGTTGTTGTTGCTTGTGCTGTTGCAGTGTTTGTGGTGTTATTGAGGCAGTGGTGGAGGTTGTTGTCGGTGTTGCTGCCATTGCGGTCACCTTTTTTCGCTTATCCTTTTCTGGTGATATTCGCAGCTGTGATATTCTCAGTTTGCCCATTCTGATTTCCAAGTAAGCCTTTTTTAGATTAAAGAGTGCTTGCTTGAAGCCGAGGCATTGCTAGCAGCCTACCTGCTGTACCGGGCCAAGTGCAACATTCCTCCGCTGGCCTCGGAGCTGCTTTTCTCGTGGTCATTATTCAATCAATGGCTTTTGGAAAGCTCATGGGGAAATCGTCATGTGTGAAGTTTGTGGTGCCAAATTCCACCATTGCCAAAGCTGCCCAAGCTGCCCAAGATTTGTGCAGGAGCCTTCAAATTTGGTCTTGAAGGTCCTGAACTTGCCAAACCCCTTCTTGCGATTGCGGGGAAAGGCATACACATTCCCGAGAGCCTGTGAAGGTTGCTTCCTGCACCCAGTGTCCAAAGCCAGAGGATGCTTGACTAATGCATGGTCTGGGGATGCGATCACCAGGGCTTGGTTGGTGATCGTATCGTTTTGATTTTGATAGTTGCTACTTGGTCCTGTTGCATTGATCCAGCATGATTCAGCATTCCATAATTCAGAAGGGTCCAGCGGCTATTGATTCATGTGATGGTTGAAATTTGTGGCATGCCATATCTGGCAGGATCAGCTCTTATTGCAGGGTCGACCACTGCTGCAACGTTTTTTCCCATGTTCACCTGCTATATGACAATGATGATTCTATATATATATATATATTAATATTCTTACTATTTATATTTTAGGCGGTGCATATTATATATTACATATATTATATATTACATATATTATATATTACATATATATTATTTACAAATGAATAAATAAATATAAATAAAAATAAATATATATATATATCTCTCTCTCTCTCTCTCTCCCCGTTCCAATTTCCCCTGCGGAATGGCTGCCCTCAAAGCCCATAAAAGGTCAATTTCTAGGGTCATGTTGTACGAAATCATTTTGGAAAGTACAAAATGTGCAAAATGTACAAAACACCTCAGTGTCGGAGCAAGTTTGGAAGTTGAGGTGTCGAAAAAGTGCATGCCGCTGTGGCACGAAGCATATTTCGAAGGCAAAAGTGTAAAAAACTGACGGATTCGGAGCACTTTTGGCAGGCCTCAGGGATTATGCACCTGGTCAAAAGTGAGCTAAACGTGGGGTTTTTGTAGCATTTCCTAAAACGATGGCAGGCGTGGGACATACGCAGAGGATCTCACAAGATGTCTTTCATGTGGCAGGCACAATACAAGTGACATGTTCATCAGAGCTGTTAGGAGGTCAGGGCGCTGATTTCCTGAGAGGGGTTGCAGTTTGGAGCATCAGATCTTCAGGTTTGCTGATATGATTTTGTGTGACAGGTGCAGCACTTTAGCCAGGTGGAGTGGAAAAATTGCAGAACGCATTGGTATGAGGCCGTCAGCTCTGCTAACTTTGCATTTTTGAAGGAAGTCTCGCAGAATTGTTTCGTTTTTGATGTTGTCAACTTTGAAAATTGAGGAAGTCTTGCAGAATTGTTTCGTTTTTGATGTTGTCTACTTCGGAAATTAAGGAAGTCTCCCAGAATTGTTTCGTTTTTGATATTGTCAAGTTCAAAAATTGAGAAAGCCTCGCAGAATTGTTTCGCTCTTGATTTTGTCAAGTTCAATAATTTAGGTTTCGCAGAATTGTTTTGTTTTTGATGCTGTCAAGTTCAAAAATTGAGGAAGTGTCGCAGAATTGTTTTGGGCCCTGCCCCTCCAAAGTTAGAATATATATTATATATATTTAATAATATATACTAATAAATATTATATAAGATACTATATCTATGTATAAATGTATATGAACATGTATATGTATATATATATATGTATACATATATCTATATTGTGTTTACATATTTGTATATACATATACACAGTGTATAATATTTGCATGTATATTATATATATATGCACATACATATGTGTATTTTATTTATATACATACATATGTGCATTTGACCCTTCAACGCGCCAAATTGACCCTTCAACGCGCGTTTTTTTCAAAACGGTGCATTGAAGGGTCAAATCGGCGCGGCCAAGGGTCTGGTCAAGCTGCCCTCTGCAGCCAGAGCAGCCATGCCGATTGAAGTAGAGTTCTCATGAAATTTCATATATGGAATTTGATATCGCTGGTGCTGGTGATCGCATGAATCGGCTTTGCTGTCAGGACATGACAAGCTTACGACGCACCTGTTCAAGTTGCAGGAGACTGCTTCATTTCTACAGTTGGAAAGGACTGAGCAGCTGGGTGTGTTGTTGGTGGCGGTGTATCTTCGCAATCCGCCGTTTCCTGAAAGAAACTGGCATGCTTTTATTCTCATTTTTGCCAAGTGGTCAATGTCAAAGTTGTGGATGCAATACCTGCAAAATGGATTCAGGTTCGCAAAGTTCCTGCTAGACCGCGCCCAGTCCAAGAAGACAGCTTTGCAGTTTTCTTTGCTGGATGGGATTCTTGCTTTCTGGCGAGCCACGAAAGGTCCTGGCAACCGGAGAGCTTATTTACCACCTCGGAAAGTGAAGCAAAGGAGCAGAAAAATGCCAAGGTTGTTTTGGTTGAGAATTCATTCCCCCAAATTTTCTGTCGTGTTTCTGGGGTAGCGGGTAGCGAACTAGTCAGGTTTTTTCAAGCATTGCGTGATTGCTTAGCCCTCTAGGTGCTGTAACGCGCGCGTATTCCATATTCCATGTTTTTATTGCACCGCTATATTATATATTACTACTATGCCAAATTGCAAGATTACAGCTAATACTACGACAACAATGACAACTACATTGACTATAGCAACAACTACTGCTACTGCTACTGCTGCTGCTATACTATTGCCAAACAAAACTTTTACCCTGCTACTACTGCCATTGCGGTTATTACTATTGGGGCTGCTGCTGCTACTACTACTGCTCTATTAGTATGACTACGACGACGACGACGACTACTACTGCTGCTGCTGCTGCTGGAACTTTGGCTGCACTTCTATTACTGAACCACCTGCGCCTGCTATTGCTATTATAGCGTCAGTGATATTGCCATTATTACTAAACAAGTGTTACTGTTATCCGTAGCAGTTAAAGCAAGCAGCGCGCTTCCTGGGATGGTCACATATACAATAATATATTAAGTTCATCCACTATGCCTTCATTTGTGCACAGAGCAGTGATACTTGATCTGCAGTATATGATTTTTTCAAACGAGCTTCCTGATTCTACAAAACATTTTGTGGCTTCAATCATGCAACAAAATAGAGATTAATAGAAATAAAAATGAACACGTTCAATAAGAACCATCAATAAAGATATGTAATATTTGTGTCAATTCGATTGTGACACCAAAGGGTAGATACATAAAAAAGCATGTAGCTTCCATATTAAACTAGTGACATCACCTGCTTGGCCAGGCAATGCGTGTGAGGCCAAACCGAGACACTGGCAAGATGAGGCTGGCTGATGTCCTTGGATTGTCAAGCCAATTTCTGGACGGCAGCTTGGAAGCTATATTCATTGAGCGCAAGCGTTCCAGCAGCCCCAGCGAAGATGGTTGGACAGTGGGTGTGGATATGTTTTTTGACTGCATGAGTTCATAGCATGGCCAACCTTTGCTATGGCCCATGACCTGAATAGTTTGCATTCATCCTCGGTTGTTTGTCTGAGGCTTCCTGAACTTGATTGCGCTCACATCCAAGGCAGAGTGATCACATCGCAGTTGAAGTATTGTGAAATGAATTGAACCAGCTGAGGTGCCCAACTGCCATCGACAAGCTCATTGCGTTTGGACACTGCTATGCTGGGAAGTGAGTGGAAAAAAAGCTGCATCTGCACTTTCCGGTTGTGCTGCTTTAGCATTGTCATGAATTCCACAATTTGGACAAAAATTCAACAAAATCCTTAATATTTTTCGCGACCAGTGAAATGCCAACATAGTTTAAAATATCAACATGAAAATATGAGGACGGATAAAAAACAACTATATGATCCCCAATGATGTTCATTTTCTGAAGGTGATCGCTATTATTTTCCCATTGACAACTCCGCCATTTAGGGTATCTTGTGCGGGCCATCTGAAGCAAATCCCAGATGATATGGGGATCAAAAACTATTATGTTGATGAATCTACTATGTTTTCCATTGTTTTCCTAAATTTGTGGGATGAACATCCATAGATCCCAGCTATTTCGATGAGAACAGAAGGGGAAGGGTTTTGCATATCAGTTAGATCGTTGTACCAGAAAAGAGAAGAACGACACCAACTATCTCAATGGTGGAGGCTACAACGGAATAACCAAAATGTTGCGGGTTTATAGCCACTTTGATGTTCAACCCTAGAAATATGATGATGATGATGATGATGATGGCATGTGACTGAATTTTTTTTTGTGGCTCGGTGGCTGTTACTTATCCCTAAGAGCGCAGGTTCCCAGAGATGTGGGGCCAACCCTGGGTCTCAGTTGGCAACTGAGTTTTGGAAGGTGGATCGGCCAGTGGACCTACAAGAAGATACTGGACACTATACAATATTGGTGTCTGACATGTTATACTGCTTGATGATCTGCTGGAATATGTTGGAATAATCAATGATGGGGTTATACCATGTTATATAAATCATTATAAATCTAACATTAATGATAGTGGTGTCTAGAGTCTAGATGTTGCAAGTTCTGTTGGAGCAATTTTTGGAGCAATTTTTGCGGTTGCAACTGCCCTAGGGGGAGATGCTACTGAGGCGAAAATAGCTACGGGTCCCAAGGAGCTGCTGTCCAAGGCTATGTGGCCATGATTCAAACCTGGTGAGTCCCCAAAAATGGGATGATAGCTATAGAGATCTATAAATGGCTATAACCCAACCATTGATACTGAGCAATAAAACTGAGTCTAATAATTTCTTGATCTTGAGTTTTGATGTGGTTTAACCATTCAGCTCCTTTGTCTTCTCAATCAACTGACTCTTTTCTGCAGTCTCGCTCGAGCGCGGATTGCAGAAGCGAGCTCCGCAGCTGTTTAAAGGGCCAAGTCTACGGCGCGACAGGGGATGAATTTCGCTTCCCAGAAATGGCAGCTTTGGAGGTCGGCTCAGAAGTTTGGATTCCCTGCGACCAGGAGGTCTGGCGCGCAGGGGTGGTCTTGTCTTTCGAGGTGGACGAGGCTGTGGCCACCCCTCCCAAGGCATCTCCAGTGAAGTCGACCAAATCGGCAGCTGTTGACTGGGTGGTTGTGGAGGTACAGGTGGCCAAAGGTGGTGGGAAGGGCTTGGTGCGGAACCGTGGCCCCATCCTAACACGGGAAGAGGTGCGGGTGCCCCGGCCTGTACCAGGTCGCAAGGTACAGCTACACCTTCGCAATGAAGTTCTGAAACGGCCGGATGGAGCCTTACAGTTGCATGATTTGGGACAGTTGCCGCTCCTGCATGAACCAGCTGTGCTCCATGCATTGGAGCTTCGATTTCGCGGTGATTGCGTCTACACCCTCACTGGCCCTATGCTGCTTGCCGTCAACCCATTCAAACCTTTGCCAAAATTGTATGGATTTGAGCGGCTCAACGCATACATCAAAGAGGCTTCGAATGAAAAGAAAGACAACTCCAGGGCGTCACCAGGTGACGAAGAAAGCAAAGATGGAAAGCGAGAAGAACCCCACATCTACCAGGTCGCCAAAGCTGCGTACGAGGGAGTTTGGCATCGTTCCTTGGGGCAAACTGTCTTGGTCTCTGGTGAAAGCGGTGCAGGGAAGACCGAAACCACGAAGTTTGTGATGCGCTTCCTGGCCTTGGCTGGTGCCGGCGGTACCGAGTCGTCCATGTCCAAGGTGGAACGACAGGTCTTGGATTCCATCCCTGTGTTGGAAGCGCTGGGCAATGCCAAGACTCTGCGGAACGAAAACTCCTCGCGCTTTGGGAAGTACATTGAGCTGCAGTTCTGCCCACCTGAAACAGGTTCGCCTAGACTGGTGGGGGCTCATACACACACCTATCTGTTGGAGAAGGTTCGAGTTGTGCAACAACAAGAGGGAGAAACTTGGAATACAATGAGATCAATGAGGCATTGACAAATTGCACTATATTGCACTTATATATTGCACTTATTGTTTCGAATGGGTTTGATGGGCACTTACGTTTCTGTTGCTAATTGAAGTCAAGGTTGCCCCCCCTTTACAATGAGCGAGGTCTCACGCCTATGCTTGATCATGTTGACAATTCTTTGATTGCATCCTGCAGTTGCGGTCCATAGTTGCATTTGTTCCAACAAAAACATCTCCCAGTCTTCCAGAAAAATGATGAAAAATATCTACAGCCCAAGTGTCCAGTGCCATTTGTTTCCCAGGAAAGGAGTTTCCATATTTTCTACCAGATGATGGCAGCCCTGTCTGCTGGCAGCTGCGAAATCCTGAAAAGCATTGTCCAGTCGGATCTGCAGAGCGATTTGCAGGCGATGTGTTGGGAGTGTGAGAAGGTAATATATTGTATTATATTGACATATGATAAATCATATTATGTTGTGTATATATACTGTACATACATTCTATATACTCTATATACATCTGTTTCTGACTTTCAATACTTCAACTTCGGGTTCGAACAGCTCTTGGGGCAATGCCAAAAACTGCTCCGCTGGCGTTTCGCGGTGCAGGTGGAAATGTTCAACTACCTTCGGGCTTCGAAGTGCTTTCACTTGGACGCTGACATCAGCGAGGACATGTCGGACATGACACCTCTGTGCCATCTGAAGGTGGATCCCTTGGTACCCTAGTGTGGTGCCTATAAATCCTATAAAATATACCATTTTAATCCATGTTATATCATCATGATGTCTCCATCAAATCCTGTTGTTTGTTGGTTGAATCACTATTTTTGATGGTCAAATTGACGGTCAAAACCCGGGTTTTGAGATGATTAAATACCGTTTTGCTGGTTTAAATCCCAATTCGTGGATGGTTAAATCCAAAAATGTTGGAGGATTGAAATTAAATCCCTATTTTGGGGCGTTACCCTCCGGTATTCAAACGTGACAATGGAGAATCCCTTGTAAATGGAGGTTTGTAGCTGGGAAAATCACCTATAAATGGGTGGATTATCCATTGCCATTGGTAACGCTTCAGTAAAATCCGATTTGTAGGACGATGCTTTCCACGAAACCATCGATGCCATGCGTGCCTTCGGTCTCACCGACGATCTTTCTGGGATTCTGTCCACGCTTCTGGCAGTGCTTCACCTAGGCGGAAGGGTGAACGGGTGAACGGTGCAGAAATGGGGGATCCCAAAGTATGGGTGAATTTGAAGTGGAAAGGTGATGATAAGTCATGATAAATCATCCAAAATGGACCAAAAGGTGCCCGCTGAATCAGTGAAGATAAATGGGGTTTTTGGGTCAACATGTCACGGCCAAGGAACTGCAACATGTTGTTGGTGTTCTTCTTATTATTATTATTCTTGTTCTTCTGATTCTTGATTTTTTTTATGAGTTTGTTCTTGTTCTTGGTATTATTCTTCTTCCTCCTGCTTCTTTTTCTTCTTGCTGTTGTTGTTGCTGTTTGCATGTATTCGTTTTTTAAGGGTACCTACTTCGGGTGCATCCCCATTTTTAGAGAAAGAACGAAAAACTGTGTGAATTTCGGTGCATTTTTGCAAGTTCCTTTTCTGTTGTGTCTTGCCAAACAATGATGCTTAGCATGATGATGTAGATTGCATTTGATGCATTGTGATTCATGGGCTGTGTCCATGTTTGTCCTGGGCATACCACAGAATTGCCGTTTAAATAGGACATATAGGACAAATGCAAAAAGATTGTATAACAGTATGCAATGTATCATAACCCTTATATTGCGTTGATGATTGTAAGGGTCGTACTCTCCAATATATTGGGGATGGTTGTCATATTGTTGTCATCCAGTATGGAAATCCCTTTTGTGTAGCCAACCAGTGCAGGTAGAATATCATAAGTATTCATAAATCACAAACCACTACCTGTAGATGTTTGCAGTCCTATCATTCCATAAACCAGTCACTAGATCTTTGGCTTTTAACGGATTTTCCCTACGGATTTTCCAATCCTTGGATGATCCTTGGTTGATCCTTGGTTGAGTTCCTCCATTTTGGGCATCCCGTTGGCATCGTCCCCTCCCCGGTGAGGCAACGTGGCCTTCCGCGCCCCCGTGGGCAACTCCGAAGCCTCCGAGGTGCTGCCCTCCGGGGACTCCGCGCTGCATGCGGCGGCCAAATTGCTGGGGCTCGAAGTAAAAGACCTGGCGGCGCCTCGGAGTTGCCATACGCTTACCGTACAAGGTGGTGCCCCCAAGATAGCGTTCAGTTGGTTTATAACTCCAATAACTATGGTTTATAGGTGATATATCTATAGTTAATGGGGTTTATAAACCAATTTATAACTAGGGGGCACCACCTTGTATGAATGATGGATCAATGGTGGGTTAAACATCGTTCTTTTAAATGTTTTTTTTCTAAGAATTTATGGAATAGCTTGATAATCTATTGATAATAAGTTGATGTTTTTATATAATGGATTTCGATCATATAGTGGTGGATTGATTGAATTTAATTGAGGGATTTGTTGATGGACTAATGGATTAACAAGTAACAATATTAGTCCAATCAATATTATGGGATTAACGATTGATGGATTAATATTGATTACTAATTTTCATTAATTGATGGATTTAATGTTGATGAAATAACGATGGATTGATTATTTAATTGATTTTTTTGATGGACTGACAACGGATTCATCTAATAGAGAATCTGAATGTTTGTAATAGTGTTTAAAATGGTTACAATGACTATATATATATATTATGGATTCATCATATATCTTAATGGATAAATATTTAATAGAGAGAGAGAGAGAGGTAGACCTCCATTTCCTTTTTTTAGCGGTTTTGATGTTGTTTTCCCCACTAGCAAATCCACCAGAAACGGGAAATCGGAAGATGGTTCCATTATTGGGGTGCCATGTGAAACTCAAGGACGCCTGTTGCAAACGGACGATGCAAGCGCCAGGTGCGGACCGGTGGGCTGCGGCAAGGTCTAGATCTGCGCTTGATTTTTTTATATACCCTCTGGTAATTTAACAGTTTGCTATTGAAAATCGCCATAGAAATCGTGGATTTACCCATTGAAAATGGTGATTTGCCATAGTTATGTAAACATTTACCAGAGGGTATGTCCCATGATGTCCCATGATTTCTGCCGCAACGATTCATCGCCCCAACGGCCAACGGCGTTTTCGGTCAGGCGAAGGGGTGATTACTATGCAAAACTCCGTGGAAAAAGCCATGGACAGCAGGGACTCCTTAGTGACTTGACAAGGAGTTCTTGACATGACAAGCAATCCATAAGAAATTGTATAGAAACACCAAGAAAATCATGGCATTTTGAAGCACCAAGAATTTGGATTCAACTATTTATGACTTAAATAGTCATGTTACATGATATTACCATGAAAAATAGAATTCAACCAACCATCTTTTGGAGATTGATCCATCAAAGATTTGGAATTTTACCAAGTGATGATGGGATTGTGCTGTGATATGGGATTTTACTGGGAAGTCACCAAGTAAGTTGTGGAGATTTATATAATTGGAGGTTTCCTAAAATGGGAGTACCCCCAAATCATCCAAAATTAGACTACTATGATGGTATTGAAACCTATGGTTTTGGGGATCCCCCATTTTAGGAAACCTCCATTTAGTCAAAAATAGACATGTTGCCCAGCCAATTGATGGGGAGTTAACCCGCCAAAAGTCGCAACAGTCAAAATGATTTGCCATCAGATCCAGCGTGCATGCATTCTTGCACGGGAATGAATCGTATGCCCAGCTCTTGTTGAGTTTTTGGCCTTGGATTCCACTGGCAGTCCCAGAACTGATCTAGGCAAAGAATTGCAGGAAACCCTACCCTCTGGTGAACTAACATAGCAATGGAAAATCACCATTCTTAATGGGAAAATCCACTATAAATAGCCATTTTCCATTGCTATGTTAGTTCACCAGAGGGTACATTTGGACATAAGAATTTTCTGTAAGGTCTCCTCACTTTTTTGCATTTGGACACAAATCGAGGCGCGACATCTCTACGATGCGCTGTTTTCCTTTGTGGTGTCCCAGATCAATGCCACCGTGAGTGCTTCTTGGCACCCTGAGTTTGTCTAGGGCATGGATCGTTCCAATCACAGAAGGGGGATTGAGGCGAAGTTACTGACCACCAATGGTACAATGATTGTGCCCTGTAGAGATTGCGCGGTTCCTTTTGGCTGTCTGTCGGATATTCCAAAGACTCATTCTGTGCGTTTTCCCTTTACATTGAACAGTTTCGTCGTGCCCAGGAAAGCAAAGGAGCTGCTTGGAATCAATCACTGGCCGGGAGCAAGAAAGTCAAGCTCTTGCCTTTTGTTACTTGGCACTGCTTGGCACTGCTTGGCAAAATGCTTCAAGCCACAAAGAAGGGCAGTTTCAGTTACTGCATGTTAGTGCATCCTTCAACCACCTTTAACCTTTAGATACCTTTGGATTTGTTGGTCTGAAAAAAGGTTGCCCATTTCATAGGACACCCCCAACCTCTCTTATTTGACCCCTTCCAGGGGGAAAACATGTAAAACCCACAATTCTAACATCTGGATGGTTATTTTGGCATCCCCAAGGGGTGTCCACTTTAACAATTTAAAGACTTTTGGAGGTGGGGGGTCACACCCTTGAATTAGCTGGTGAACTGCTCATTTTGGGGCACCCCAGAGGTTCCACACTTTAGAATATTAAAGGCAACTCTAAAAGTTTAGAGATGTTTCAAGTAGTACCGCACAAGGCGGTGGCGGAAGTTTCAAAAATAGGAAACCTATAGGAGAGGTTGGTTGTTGTGAGTCACGGATGGCAGAGCGAAGACACTGATGGACCGACAGGTGGTTGGAGTTGTGTTTTTTTTGCAGTGGTTGCAATGGTTGCAGTGGTCACCTCACCACAACTGCTGGATGTAGTGTTGTGTAGCGCAGTTGTAGTTGTAGTCGTAGGTGTAGTTGTAGTTGTAGTGTAGTGGAGTTGTAGTTGTAAGTTGTAGTTGCAATGTAGTGTAATTAGTGTAGTGTAGTTGCAGTTGTAGTTGTGGTGTGGTGTAATTAGTGTAGTAGTGTAGTGTATTGTAGTGTAATGTAGTCTAGTGTAATGTAGCGTGGTATAGTGAAGTGTAGTCTAGTGTATTGTAGTGTATAGTAGCGTAGTTGTAGTTGTAGTGTAGTGTCGTGTAGTGCAACGTAGCGGTAGCTGCAGTTGTAGTGTAATGTAATGTAATAATTCGTGTAGTGTAGTGTTGTGTAATGTAGTGTAGTTGTAGTTATATTTGTATTTGTGGATGTAATGTACTGCAGTTTAATTAGTGTAATGTAGTGTAGCTGTAACTGTAATTGTAGTTGTAGCTGTGGTGCTGCTGGTGGTGGTGGTGGTCGTCGTAGTAGTAGTAGTAGTATAGGTGTAGGTGTAGGTGTTGTTGTTGTTGTTGTCGTAATTAGTGTAGTGTAGTGTAATTAGATGTAATTAGATGTAATTAGATGTAATTAGATGTAATTAGATGTAGTTAGATGTAATTAGATGTAATTAGATGTAATTAGTGTAGTGTAGTGTAATTAGTGTTGTGTAATGTAGCGTAGTATATTTGTACTTGTAGTTGTAGTGGTAGTGTAGTGTAGTGGTACTTGTAGTTGTAGTTGTTTATGTATTTATCTGTCTATCTGCAAGCTTGAAAACGAAGCTGTTCTGCGAGACGTCCTCAGTTTTTGAACTTGACAACATCAAAAACGAAACAAGTCTGCAAGACTTCCTCAATTTTTGAACTTGACAACATCAAAAACGAAACAATTCTGCGAGACTTCCTTTAAAAATGGAGAGTTGAGTGCAGCGCTGACGGCCTCGTACCAATGCGTTTTGCGATTTTTCCAATCCATTTGTCTAAACGACTGCGCCTGCCACGAAAAAATGATGCCAGGTCATACGAAGTGCTGCACCTGTCACGCAAAATCATCTCAGCAAACCTGAAGATCTGATGCGCCAAAATGCAACTCATCGCAGGAAATCAGCGCCCGGACCTCCTAACAGCTCTGATGAGCGTGTCTCTTGTACTGCGCCTGCCACAGAAAATGCATCTTTTCAGATCCTCTTCACAGGTCCCACGCCCTCACGCTTTGCTCACTTTTGACAAGGTGCACAATCCCTTGCGCGTGCCACGCGAAACGACATCTCAACGCCCAAAAGTGGCGCAAACATGCAGTGCTTTTAACATTGTGACTTCGAAATGGGCTTCGCGCCACAACGGCGTGCACTTTTTCGGCATCGCAACTTCCAAAAGTGGTCCGAACCTGGTGTGTTTTGTGCATTTTGACTTGGAAATGTGCTTCGCGCCACAACGGCGTGCACTTTTCCCACATCTCAACTGCCAAAAGTGGTCCGAACGTGAGGTGTTTTGTAAATTTTGACTTCTAATTGTGCTTCGCGCCACAACGGCGTGCACTTTTTCGACATCGCAACTTCGAAAAGTGGTCCGGAGCTGGTGTGCTTTTTACATTTTGACTTCGAAATGTGCTTCGCGCCACAACGGCGACATCGCAGCTTCGAAAGTGGTCCGGAGCTGGTGCGTTTTGCACCTTTTGACTTGGAAATGTGCTTCGCGCCACAACGGCGTGCAATTTTTCATCTCTCATCTGGCCACCCGCCGCTTTAGCGAGCCTACTTTTCGACCCTCTGGAGCCACAAAATCATTGAAAAAACACATTGTTTCGCGTCGCGACTTTCCTACCTTTTCGGGCACCTGGATCTTCTTTCTTCTGAGACTTTCTCTTCTCTGATCTTCTCTCTTCTGCTCTTCTCTCTTCTCCTCTTCTCTCTTCTGCTCTTCTCTTCTCGGTTCTTCTGCTCTACCTCTGCTTTTCATCTGTCCATATTGTCGGAAGTTTGACTTCCAAACTTCCTTCGAAAAGTAGGCTCTAGACTTATTTTGTTTGATTTTTTTGCAGTGAGGTGGTCCAATCCCAATGATAGGTTTTTTTTGATTTTTTATGAATTAACCATCCCAACTTAAAATCAAGTTCACTTTGACATTCTTTAGAACTCTCTAAAACTTTAAAGTATGCCTTTAATATTCTTTAATTGTTTATAGAGATTTAACGAGGTTTAAAGAGCGTTAAAGAGTTTTAACGAGTTTTAAAGAGTTGTAGAGTCGTAGAGTTTATGTACCAAAATTTCACCAAATACCAGGGTCACATCGAGTAATGTCGCCCTGAAAATCTATGACTGGTTGCCCTAGGTTGCCACCCTTTTTTGGATGGGTTGATCATAATTTTCGCTGTTGAAATGGACATAGATCGGGTGTAGATCGGACGCTCAGGTTGGAGTTCTCGACATTTTTGGTTTCGAGTTCTTTGATCAAAACTCCTTGGAGTGGCTGGGCAGTCAGTTGGGGGTGCAAGCTGCTGGCTTTGCGACCTTTGACGTGAAAATTGATGTGTAAATAATCTGACATCAGGTTGTCACTCTCATAATATACAATGGTATCCATTCGAACGTTGCCTTTTGATGTTTCTTGACAGTTTTTACCAATCTGTCTACTTCCAGAATCTTCAAAGATCCCGAGGCAGCTCTTCATCAATTTCACCAACGAGCTGCTGCAGCAGTACTTCAACGAGGTCATCTTCGAAAATGAAGCTGATCTCTATAGGAGTGCGAGCTGGTGACCGAAATGGGGGACAGGGTGAGCCAAGGACCAAGGATAAAGGTTCAGGAAAATGTGAATTTCCGCGGAGGTTTAAGTAGCTGCAACCCATGGAGCATAGCACTTTCATAGGGGTTCAAGGTTCAACCCCAGTTCCAACCAGAAATAGCGTTGTGAAACCGGTCTTGTGGTGGTGAAGAATCACTTCACAAACGCTTGGGGTTCCAGGTTGGCGGTTGCCGCCAGGAGAGAGGGAATTCAATGGGATCCATTGGATTTCCCAGACAATCACGCCATTGTTGACCTGGTGGGTGGCAAAACGCCCTTGGGAATTCTCCCCATGTTGGACGAGGCACAATTTGTTGATATTTTTGCTGTGGAAAACATGAGAAAAACATGACCCAGTCACAGTGATGCCAATTTTTTAGATGCTGAGGGGCATTGTGAGCTGTCAGGAGTGCATCACCACTGGTGGAAGCTCCGAGGGCTGGTGTTCCAAGATGCAGCGCGCGCACGGGAGCAACCGCCACTTCGACGTGGTGAAACTCAGACAGAACAACTTTGTGGTACACCATTTCGCAGGACCCCTTCTGAGGTGTTGATGTCATTTGTTTGATTTTTGGATGATGTCATCATGTTTTTTTTCCGATATCATAAGATATACGAATTTTATAACCGTACAAAGCAGCAAACTATTCTGTAGTATTCTCATTTCAATGACGACGGACGTCATCAAATGTAAAGGTCACAAGAAAAAGCTGTTGTCCCATGGTGCCATGGTGCCATGCGTTGCAGGGCCGGTGGAGTACACGTCCAAGACCTTTGTGGAGAAGAATCGCGATGCCTTGGGAGCAGACTTGGTGAAGTGCATGAAGAACAGTTCAAAGGCCCATCAGAAAGGGTTTATGACGTTCTTTATGGGTATGTTTTAATCTCAAGATGCCTTAAGATGTCTTAAAATGCCAGAAGATGCCTTAGGATGTCTTAAGATGTCTTATTTCTTAAGGTCCTCAGATGTGTTACACCTCTCATCGGTCAGGAGTCAATACCTATCAATGTGATTCGGAATACTTCCACAATAGAGAAAATACACCATAAGATTTCGACAATGTGCTTTTTACACTCATCCGATCCTTCATAAAATCCCAACATCATCCCGACATCCCAAAAAAAAAACGATTCCCCAGTCATCACTTGGAGCTTTCTCTCCCTGCCAGGTCTTCCTTCAGCAACTGCTCAAGGTTAGCGACCGCAGCTTCGGCACCCAGACATCCAGGGACGCCGCGGGCGCACAGCGGAGGACCAAGGCGAAGCTCTACACGGTGTCCTCGGACTTCCGAGGTACGGGAACGGCTGGAGAATACCATGGAAAAATCCAGTATATCATTATATAAATTCATAGTATATATGTATAAATAAATAGATAGATAGATAGATAGGTAGGTAGGTAGGTAGGTAGACAAGATAGATAAGATAGATATGATAGATATGATAGATGTGATAGATGTGTATGTTGATTTCCGCTTTATGTGCATATGTATGCAAAATGGAATGATGGAGATACAAGCTGGTGAAGAGAAGATATTTGTCCCAGCTGTGGGTAGTGTAAAGCCAAACATCATCAAGATATAATGGCGACCAACAGCGATAACAGTAATGAGATACAAACTCTTCAAAGAACCCATCAAGAAAGAAGGAGAACACTAACAACATAGGCTACAATATGAATATGGGATGCAAAGAGTATATAACCAATATAAAATGGATGGAATGATCGGATGATTGGATGGCTGGATGGTGGGTAGATGCCCACCGGAAACTTGCTTTTGTAACTGATGATGAATTATGGAATGACTATAGGGATTCATACAACTGTTCATAAAATCGAACTGTTAGGTGGTTTTGTTTATTTTGACGCCGGTTTGTTTTGGGGGGATTGAAACCACCGAGCAGCAAAAGACGGGCAAGCATCACTATCCCAGAACACCAACGGCGGAAACAGACAGGGAACGACCGCAACTTCGTTCAGGTGAATTGCAGAAGCTCATGGAGCGTATCCGCTCGACAGAACCCCACTTCGTTCGATGCATCAAGCCGAATCAAAAGAACGTGGCTGGAAGTTTCGAACGAAAATCCGTGGTGCAGCAGCTGCAGTATCAAGGTGTGTTGCAGGCCATTGAAGTGAGCCGGGTTGGATTTCCAGTTCGTCTCAAGCATCGACAGGCTGTTACTTCGATTTTTTGACAGTGTAATTATATTGACTTGTACATAAGTTTATGATATGTTCCCGTAAGTCCACCATGACTGGAGAATCTACGTGAATCTACCGTTGTTTATTTATTTTGCTTGAAGATTCCTTTAAAAAATCCAAGGTTAAAGAGTTCATTTGCCTGAGTCCTGAGCGAGTGCAAGTGGAGTCACAAGCAGCCAGGGGACAATTGGCGTCAGCTGCTCGCTTACTTTTCGAGCGTTTGTCTGAGCCTCTTTCTCCGAGTCCAAGCACTCCAAGAACACCTCGAACACCACGGACGCCCCGCAGATCAATTTGTGTGATCCCAAAACAAACATGGGCGGTCGGAAAAAGCCTGGTTTTTCTGAAGCGTGAAGCAGTCGAAGCTCTAAGCCATGCTTTGTCCGGTGTTCGACGAGCAGCAGCAGTGCAGATTCAAGCCTTTGTGAGATCCCACCAAGCATGGAAGCGCTTCCATTCAGTTCTCCAAGCAGTTCGCAGGGTTCAGACGAATGGGCGGGGCTTTGTTGCCAGAAAGAGAGTTGCAGCGATGCGAAAGCTCCGGGCAGTACTTCGTTTACAGAGCTGGCAGCGTGGTCGTCATTGTCGTGAAGAAGCCAAGCTGCGCAAGTGGGCATTGGGCTTCATCCAAGCGTGGAGCCGAGCCCGGCTTTTAAGAAAGATGTTGCTCCAAAAGAGGGCGGCTGTGCCGCGCTTGCAGGCCTTCTGGCGCTCGAAGCTTTCGGCACTTCGTTGGAAGCGACGTTCAGAGAGTGCCATGACCATTCAAAGAGTTTGGCGCGGACATCAGGGAGTTCAAGAGGCCAAAAGGCAAAAAGTCGAAGAATTTAAAAGGCACAGATCTGCTCGATTGATACTGAAGCAATGGCGGAACTATGTTTCTTACCGAGTGCTTGAGAAAGATTTGGACGAGTTCTTGGGTCAGGCAGCCAATGAAACTATCCTTCAGTGGTATGTTTTTTGAGGTTTTTTGTGGATGTGCTTGTGATAGGTGAAACATGATGAAACAGAGTTGTTCTAACTAGACTCTCAGAGACTGACTTTTTAAAAATCAAGCCGCTTGCTACAGCTGAGGAAACCATTAATCTGAAGATCCAAAGTAGACTTCAGGCTCTGGATTGAAACCATCTGCGACTGGGGTTGATACACATCCTCCAAGACTCATATTGGCTTGAGCAATGTAAATGGTTTCAGGCTAGCGAAAAGATGCGAAAAGAAGATTGAGATGGATTGAGTAAATCTTGATTTTTGACTTGAAATGAGTTGTTGGTTAATGTTGAATAGACCCATGCCTGTGTCTTCTGTGTCTTGTTTCTATGGTTTTTTCAGCCATGGTCGCATGGACAGGGAGCATCTGATGGGGAGCTGCAAGCCACGATCGAGTCCTTGAGGGCCAAGAGCCGACAGCGACAACATCAACTGTTGAAGCTACAAGCAGAAGAGCAGCTCCTGAAACGCGAGGCCGTTCCAAAACCCCAACTGTCGAAAACGTCCCGAAGCATAGTTGGTAACAGGATTCCGGATGATCTTCCTCAATATATAATATTACTTAATATTATGTAATTACAGATATATAAAACAGATATATTATGTAAAACAGATATATAAGGTCCGAATCCCGCTTTAACTCATCAACAGGGGTGTTTCTTCCACGAGGTGGTGGATCTCAGCGGCTGGACCTTCCTGGGCATCCTCAAGCCGCTTGGTGGTGGACTTGGAGGGTCGTCCAGGATGGTCTAGGTATGGATATGATGATACAACGATATAATATCATATAATATTGATTATAATATGATATATATTATATATTGTTGATATAGTCATAAATCTATAAAATATGATATATATTTCTGATTCAGTGCTGATAACGTATGTTTCTGTAAGATATACGTAATGAAATACGAAGCTCGATAAATAAGGCCATAAACAACAACGGCGGCGGCGGCGGCCACGACCACAATAACAATATCATCATCATCATCATCATCATCATCATCATCACCATCATCATCATCATCATAATCATCAACAACAACAACAACGACAACGACAATGATATATTTAAGGACGCGCATATGTATAGATGCCGTGTGCACCTCATGTCACATGTCAAATCTTTCTGCTGTCTCAGGAAGCTGGCCGTGCAGATTGTGGAGCGGATTTGTCCACGTACTCCACTGGGAAATTCCATGGAGTTGGGTCAGCCTTTATTGCAATGCACTTAGACCAAAAGGGGCGGCAGATGAGCTACCTGCACCTGAAGATATGAGAAAATCATACAAAACCCAGTGATTCTGTGTTTTTCGATGGCATTTCCCATGGCATTTCCATGGGAATGTTGTGGGCATATTTTAGACAATGCTGCATGTAGCTGCTGGTTGAGGTTGTGGCCCCCAGCTGTGGGTGAGATCACCAAATCTCGACCCAAATGACATCTGGCTTGATCATTGAGAATTTCCACTGGATAGATGGATAGATTAAAATGATGATAGATGATGATATGCGTATATAATCTATATAATTATATATATATATAATCTATATAATTATTATATATACATATTCGTATAATATAGATGCATCATCATGTCAATGTATTGATTAACACCATTGTTGGTGGTATCCCGCTGAAAATCCTTCAGGGCAACGTCCTCGTGGCCCTCAACGTCCGCAGTCAGCACCGCGTCCACATTGGGAACGTGACATCCCACGAGAACCTTCCACCACGGAGGCCCCTGGTTGGTAATGGACATGATATGGGATGTAACACTCAAAAAGTGAGGGATTGAACCAATTGATCATGGGATTTCATAGGAATGTGTGGTGATACGGGATTTTGATAGTATTTAGCCAACCAGTTGATGGTGGCTTAAACATCAGCAACACGGATTTGACGATGATTTAACCAACCAATTCATGGAGATTTGGTGGGGGATGTCTCAGAGAAAATTCAGTAGGGAATCGATCAATTGATAATGGGATTTGGTGGGGGATTTGGAGATAGAATGGTACTGGTTGGTGGTTTGGAACATGAATTCTATTTTCCATTTCAATCCATTTCATATATGGGATAATCCTTCCCAACTGACTTTCATATTTTTCAGAGGGTTGAAACCACCAACCAGGGTATATTGTACAAGCAAAAGTGATATTTCGGGGATTGTCTGAAATGGAGTCTAGCCAAAACCTGCAATTTTCATGGCGAAGATGGTGCTAAACATTGATAAACCATCAAGTCTGGGTGTACCCATTGTACCCATGTTCAGACAAATCCAAATATGGATGTGGGCCATTTCATCCTGTCATTTGCCTTTCACGTTCCAAAAAAACATGGGAAAAGCTGGTTTGGAGGAGGCAAAAGCAGGTGTTTGATGGCTGGCTTGATCAACAGTCATCTGGGTTTATCCTGAAATGGTGGTACCCAAATCATCTAAGTCATTTAAACCATTGTAGTATTGAAACGACCATGATGACGACTGGGGATCCCCCATGACTCAAGAAACCCCCATATGTACAAAAACATACAAAAACAACTAAACCCTAATGTACGACTGTTTCACTTGGGAAGATGATGTTCACCGCCATAGAGATTTCAGGGGGTGCCTCAAAATCGCACACCTTGTGACCATGCGGGCCTTTCTCTAAAGTAATTGGGGATCAACGATAAAAAAGTTTGGTCCCAGAAATGGATCACGGGAAGATCAAGGGGAAAACCAAGCCCATGTAGAATGATAGGAACCATGGCTTACTAATGTCAACGCCGGATTTTCATAAATCATGGTTTGTGGAAAAATGGTGGTACTGTACCCTCCAAATGCTGATAATATGATACTTAATAGGTCAGCCCCCAATTTTTCACAGCCTAGGGGGGTTGATCTAATTGGTCCCAGCTGGAAATTCCCGCCGTTTCATCATAGTTTCAGGGGCGTTTCGTGGAAGGGATCACTCCGGATTGATCTATTGACATCTATTAACATATTTATCTATTGAATAGTCCCCAGTGTAATCTATTAACATCTATGAATCTTCCCTGAAACCAGTCCAGCGACCGGGGCCTAGCCATCGCCCTGTGTAGAGGTTCCAGACTTTGCCGCGCGCCACGAGCGGATCAAGCGCCAGTCTCTTGCCGGGCTGGGGGGGGCTGGTGATGGTGGGATGAAGTAGCGCTTGAGCCTACCATGGATGGGGAGTTTACTAAGAAGGTACGGGAAATTATTGGGAACAATTGGAAATGATTGGGAATCATCCGGAATATAAATGGATGTAACATGATGTAACATGATGTAACATGATGTAACATGATGTAACATGATGTAACATGATGTAACATGATGTAACATGATGTAACATGATGTAACATGATGTAACATGATGTAACACATTAATAAGCCAGAATGGGAAAAGAAACCGGTGAAACTGGTTGGTAGTTTCAAATAGTTTCAAATGATGTTGCGAATCCAATTATATATATATGTACATATACATACCAGCCATTTCCGAGACAACTGGGGTTCATGATGTACTGATGCACCCTAGATATACAACATCTTACAACCTTACCTATCTTACCTGGGATGGTCTCTCCAATGGCAGACAGGATTTCCAGCCATTGGATGCTGATCAACGAAAACTGCCAGTTTCGATACTTTGTTTGATCATCGAAGAATCCCTACGGCATCAAAAACTGGGCATTTTGTACGTCATGATTTCTTAAAGGCGAGTGGAACTTCCGACCGAGGTTGGAACGGCGCAAGTACATGAACCGTGGCGTGACGCAGCCTGAGCCCTTCGTCTTCAACACGCCGACACGCAGTCAGAGCCGACACCCGAGCATGCCCAAGGCTGACGAGTTGGGAGTTGGAAGATGGGTGGAGATAATCTGAAAGAACGGGGTTGAATGGATAGTTTTTCAATATAAATCTATATAAATCTCACATAGCTATGGCAGCTGTGGAAAATGGCGTAAGATGATTCATTTTATAGATGTTTTACCTGTTATTTATCTGAGGTTTTGAAACAACCAACTAACTAGATTTGCCTAGAAAAACCAACAGATCTACCCATAGAAAAACATCCATCCCCAACCTTGGATAAGTAGTTTTCTGTGGACTACCAAAGATTGACCATGTATCTATATATGTATCTATGTGTGTATATATATATACCAATGGTATATGAATTGGACTAGATAATATACCATTGGACTATATATATATACATGGTATATACCTAATTAACCTATGAATCCATGGGTTTTTTCATGAACCAGCCGCTTGGCCGCCGCAACCGTGACTCGCGTGAGGACCCCAGAAGAGATTGGCGCTATCATCGGCCCATGGCTCCAGGCAGTCGACGTCCACATCAAAAATACTTGTCTAACCATATCTACCCATATCTAACCATCAAACATAGGGATTCAACCTTGAAAAAGGTAGAACTGACATTATGAATTATTTACATTTATTTAATGTAACTATCATTAAACCAACGAAAAAATAGGGATTTGTTTCCGCTGTTTTTAGTGAATTTAAGGGTGTGTCTGAAAATGGTTTGCAAATACCCCCATGGCCAATTTTTCATAGGGATTTCCTGGTGATTCACCTGTGGGGGGATGAACCTCCAGCTGATCCCAGCTGTTTTTTCAGAACAACAGGGTGCCGGTACCATCTTTTTGAACAGCAGGATAGCATCGGAAAAATATGACTAACAGTTTGCGACATGGAAAATGGCCCAGTCGAAATAGTGGATTTACCCACTAAAAAACGGTGGTTTTCCATAGTTATGTACCAGAGGGTATGCTATGTATTGAGTCATCCTCTCCCTAATTTGGAATCAGTTCTGTAGAGAAATCTCCAAAATCTCCCAACGTCTGGGTGACCTCAGGTCCAACTGCACCGGTGGCACCGGTGCGTAGCACGGAAAAGGTGCGGTGCTAAGCAGTGGCCAAATACTCGAATTCCTTGCAGTCTTCGGAAGCCATCGGAAGCCATTCAATATTCAAGGGTTTGTTATCTAGCTGCTGCTTGGTCTGATCGAAAATGTGAAAAAATGACTTCATTTGATTTCAATTGCACTATTCTTGGATAGAATCATGCAGATGCAGCGTTTGAATCCATTTGCAATATATGGTGCCAAAGGCTGACCCATGACTGTTCTGCACTTTTAAATTGACATAACATACCAGACTGAAACCCATGCCAGTCACACCGTATCTTGCTGTGCCTCCGAATGAATGTGGTCAATAATGCCAAACATAGCTTCGCTCTTTTTGAGCTGGGAATTTTGGGCACTGGCTGGTGGGAAGCCATGTTAGGTACAGTAGATTAAGTCTCCGCGCAGTCCTTGATTAGCCTTGATTTTACCGAACATGTTGCGAGACAACTCAATGTTCAAACTGACTGCCAGGTGACGAGCTACCAGCAGGCAACCAGGAAGAAACTGCAAGAACGTCGAGTGAAGGAGATGAAGGAAAGGGAAGAGTTGAAAGAGGCGGGAAACGAAATTGTCGCACTGCGATTGATACTGTGCGTTTGCTGGGACTTTGGTCGGACTTGAGTTACTAAGTTCACAGACATGTTGGTCTGGAAGTTGTCTCGTGCACTGGATCGAGCCAAGGCCCAAGCTCCCAATCAGGAAGTGAAGTTTCGCGTGATGCAGGCAGCAACGTTGTATCAGCTGGATCTTTAATACAGCTCTTAAGGGGTTCTTTACCCCTCATCAAGCCAAACGAATGGTTGCGCACATGGAGACACGGAAATACGCATGCCATGGTTAAACTACCAGGTTGCTGGTTAAATCATATTCAATCCATGTTTTTCGTCGTAATTTAAATCCTATTATATAAATCCATGTTTTGGTCAAATCCACATTGCTTGTTAAGATCTCTAGGCTTTGGCTGTTTCCTCCTTTTGGATGGATTAAATCACCCAATTTTTGCTGGAGAGGCCATGGGGAGAGTAGAGCCTCTGGAGCAAAAGATCGAACGCATTGTCTCGGACAAGCGCCGCGGTCTACAACGCACCCAACGAGAGAAGGAAGAGGAGCAGAGGGATATGGGGAGAAGTCAGGAGTATATTTGGGAGAATGATTAGAATGTATATAATATATATATGTACATTCTTGTATGTAATGTAATGTAATGTCTAGCTACAGCTTTTCCGGTAATTCCGGCTGCACAGCCAAAGGCACAGCAACATTACCAGACAGGTCCAACTCGTAGTGCCTGATGACTCCTCCTATGAAAAAAGACCCTGCTAGCCGGAACGTTAAAACCAAGTATCTGCCAAGTTTCCGCAAAGATTCATGTGTATATTTACATATATATATATATATATATAGATATGCATATATATATATGCATATATATAATATATGCATATATATATAACTATATGTATATACATATATATATATATACATAATTATACATATATATATATATATTATACTGTACATACAATTACATACATACAACTACATACAATTACATACAATTACATACAAGTACATACAATTACATACAATTACATGCAATTACATACAACTACATACAAGTACATACAATTACATACAATTACATGCAATTACATACAATTACATACAATTACATACAATTACATACAATTACATACAATTACATACATACATACATACATACATACACACACATACATACACATACATCCATTCATGCATACATACATACACATACATCCATTCATGCATGCATACAGACATCCATGCATGCATACATACATCTATTCTTGCATGCATACATACATACATCCATACATCCATGCATGCATCAACACATACATACATCCATGCATGCATCAACACATACATACATCCATGCATATCCTTCAACTAACAGTTCGAGTAGGAAGCCGACCTACCATGGGTTGGAAACAGGACCTGCGAAGCATCATGGAGCGAGCAAACAGCCGGCCTCTTTTGATGCAACAGGTGGGAAGTGGAAACCATGGCCGATAAAAATAGATGATTTATGATGATTTACCTATTCAAACCAGGTGGTGTTACTATTACTAATCTTACATTGATTATATTGATTGAACATTACCCAAAAAAAGGCATTGGAACGATTCAGATGTCTGATCCAAAGCAATGAGCATTTTTTCTGGGAGGACCATCAAAGGCTTCCCGAAGTATCAGTATTGAAGCCTGAAAGAATGTATCGATATTCAACATGATTCAACTCCATGGCATTGTCTCAAATGTGTATATCATCTCATCAAAATTGATTTTAGATGATTTAAGATGTTTTAAGATGTCATTTTCCCCATGATTTACCAGCATTTTACCAGCCATTCGTTTCAGTTTTCGAATCGCCATGCGACCCAGGCGGACAGCTTGGTCCGTGCCAAGCGCCGAGCCCTCTTCCGGGTCCGAAACGCGCTACGCCAGGCAGGCGTGCGGGATGTGAACCGACACTTGGCAGAGAGCGGTTACCCGGTTACCCGGCCCTGGGCATGTCAATATAAGCATGAAAATATGGGGATAGAAGTGGATACAACTAATACAACTGTTGAATGATGGTTTGATGGGGGATGTATAACTGTTAGGTGATCTACCCTTAGAAAAAATCCCCTATGATCTACCCTAATAGGACGTATCTTACCATGAAAATATACAGAGATTTTTTTGTTAAATGACGGTTGGCTCATGGGGATAGAAAAATATCATGGGAGGAGGTAATAACCGACAATAACTATATGGGTTACAGATGAGCAGTGGCTGCTAAACCCCTGTTGGTTGATGTTTAGTTCGGGGATTATACCAAATCATAACACATCATAGCCTATGAGCCGGGAACACCGTTCTTAATCATCCAACAAAATAGAATGACAGAGGGCATTGAACACTGTTCAAATGGTTTGTTGAAGGAGATATTAAGAAAAATGGAGAAGAATTGTGGTATAGTGGGATATGATGGGGATAGAATGGGGATAGAATTAGATAAGGACTATAAATATCCGTAAAAAAGTGAAATATCAACCCAATAAATCCCAATAATCAACGGTTAATGGGTCCATCATGGCCTGGCGGTTAGCTGTTCCCTTAGACTTTGAGCCTTTTTGAAGCTAAGGGTAATTTAGACATAACCATTTAGCAAGGGGGCTGGGAACCAACCAAATGGGTCGGTATATATATATATATACTAGGGATATATTGGGCATATATGGAATGGTCGGGATGATGGGGATAGAACGGGGTTAATGTCACCTGGGATAAGAGAATCTATCCTGATGAAAACTTGAGGTTTTCCCAAAGATTGAGTTCATCCGCTACTAAAATGGTACCTCTCCAATGCCAACCAACATAATTAACATTAATTAAGAGGCCAAAGAAAGATTCATTAGTTGCTATTGCAGATCATGTTCTTGGGGTTGCCCCGTGCAATCACAAATCGCTGGGCATGTTTAGGAGTATATATTCGGTAACAACATTTGAATATGTGGAGGGCGGGCCAGACCGCGAGGCCCCGGAGGTAGTATGAAATACCAGTTTGTATATTTAAATGTAGTTACCGTATATATACGTGTATATATATATATAGCCATATAGCCATCTATATTGGGGGTCAATCAATTTGACTGCAGGGCGGGCAAACAGTTGTCATGAGTTGTATCCAGAGTGTGTGTCGTTTAGGCTTTCTTTTGGAACAAATGTTAGACAGCAGATTATCATCCGAATGTCCCAAAATCCATGGTTCTCACCTTAATTTCGACGTATATGGGTGTGTGTGATCGAAAGAAAATGATGGGAAACTCCTAAATTTACCCGCAGCACGCACCCACCCCACAGACACTCACTTGACAACTTGCATGTTCACAGGAAGGAAAAATACCCCCACCCCTGCTAAATTTTACTTTCATAGAAGACTTTCAAAAATTGAAGGAAAGGGGACGCTACTACCTTCACTGAGGGAATAAGGAACGCATGACAAGCGCAGGGCACAGATCGTCCCGCAGAAGAGGCATGGCACCATTGCTGGCCGTGAAATGTAGTGGTTAATCATAAGATGTGTCTTATCAAAATGGCCATATCTAAATCTACATGCGGTAAATCCCCCGTTTTCAGACACACCCCAAAGTTCCATTGTTGTATGTACACAGCATTATATACCCAGAATATCCCCATCAAATCCCATTAAGATCCCATCAAAATTATATAGTTTTATGGATTATCTTCATTAAGAAATCAATAAACAAAACAGTCCATGATCAAAATGATGTTGGTTGGTATTTCATGGATCAACCCCTCATATGTTTCGTGTTGTTATTTATCCTCTAAATGAGTTGCTTGACGGTTGGTTCAATCCCATCATCATGTTCAGGATGGGCCCCCCATTTATAAGTTGGTTTATAACCTCATAACCTCATCTAAATATAATAATATAGTTATAAGTTATAAGTTATAAGTATTGATAAGTATCATACACTATTGTTATTGTAGTTATAAACCAACTTAACGCTAACTAACTGGGGCCCCATCCGGTTCTCCTGTGAATTTTGACCCAAAGTCAGGACATTTCGCGGACGATGAACTAGAAGAGATGGACCGGGCGGAAGATCAGAAGGACATGGACCCGGTGGGTCCTTTCGGTGGGAACTCCCGGAATGTCCTCCCGGGAGGATTTGAATGGGAAAAACAGGGAACTTCCACGGGGAAATGGTGGATGGACCATCCAAGACATTATGGATTTAATGACTTTAAAGGTGTGAAATAACCATCCAAAATAGGGATTGAACCATCAAACATGAGGGATAAATCAAGAAAAACAGATCATTCCGGGATAATCAAGGGATATTAATGGTAATTTGTGTCAAAAAACAATATCAATTATCAGCTGATTATCTCAAGAAAAACTAAAATTACTAATGGTAGTCACTTTACATCAATATTCATCATGAGTTAACGGATAGTCGATATTAAGCATAGTTACTTAATGGTAGATCATTCAATATCAGCCTTCATTGCCTCTGTTAGTGGGTGGAGGTTTTGTCTACCATATAACTAGTATTTAAGCTGTTGACCCTTTCATCTATGTATATATAGCCTCGTCCCTGCTCTTGGAACCGCGCAAACCTGAATTAGGTTGGTAAAACTTGTCCATTCCGTGACGAAATTTAGTCGCGGAATTGACAAGTTTCATTAGGGTCATCATCATCATCAACATCAACATCATCATCATCGTCATCGTCATCATCATCATCATCATCATACACATATGTAAGTTCAAATATAATCAAATAAATATATATATATATATTTATTGAAAAATGACGAATATATATATATAGAGATATCTAAAGAATTCTGTAAATATATTCAAATATATATATATATATTGTGCCAGTCCTCGTGAGCGTAGCATCAACTGCTTCTGCA